>CAJINV010000017.1:1209283-1467289 GCA_905178155.1 Amoebophrya sp. A120 | reverse complement strand
AAAGGCGCTGCCACAAAAGCTGCGCCAACCCACGATGGATCGCTGGCCCGCTTTTGTTCTTGCGACCGGCGGGCGCGAAAGCTGCCAAATATTGCGACCCTGGGGAAAGTTTCAGGGTGTGCACTGCACTGTTCGTGAAATTATCCGAGACGCGAAATACGCACCAATTACAAAGAGCTTACGCGGCCGCTTATTTAACAGGGGCCCAAGCTGTAAAATGTGTACTACAATGCGCACTTCTACATCCTTCGCAGTAACGTGATGACCGACAAACGAAAACTCACTTGGACGAAGTGGCGTGTTGATGCCTCGTTTTCATGCAGGCTGCACGATAAGTTTTTTTAAAGTACGCTGTAAAAATCTTCAATGCGCACGAAACCGATGGGCGATTTCGTGACAACGAAAGTCGCAAGTACTAGATGCGGCCGAGGCAAATGAAGTTGTAGACCGAAGTATCGCAGATTCAAAATTATACCGATCCTTGGCCCTATGATCAAATACATAGGACGCAACGACTAAGAACAATGCCTCAGTATTTACCTATGATATATAGATACACATTCGACCTCGACGACCTTCGGGCGAACGTGGAAAAACAACGCGCGAGGCTTTCCAGCTAAGGTGAGGCTTTACTTTGTTTTGCGGGATATTTTGGACATTTTCTTCATCCTTCTGACATAGACGGGGATATTCGCTTGCTGTTGACGCTTTTTGTTTTGAATCGCAATTGATCTTCAAACATGTAGTTCTTTTCCTTTTCGCCCCGTAACTCAATTGCGCGCTGCTCGACCAAAAGGTTATTAGGGTGCAGAGCTTCGTTCTTTTGCTGTTGCGATTGCCTCTATCCTCGATGTCTGTCTCTGGAATAACGAAGAGTCTATTGATAACCCACGACTGCCTGTACAGAGTACTGCTTTCGAAATTTACAAGGAGAAAACTGTAGTACTTTAGAAGTAGTGCAGCTGATAATAAACGGAGCTCAAATGAAGTAAAACATCACGCGCTGTCTGTAGCCTGAGAAGTACTAGACTAGAGGTTTTTGCCGACTAGCGCAATAACTGAGTTACATTTCAGACACGAGGCGAATAAACCTGGAATGATTTTCAGTATAAGAAATTTCAATAGCACTACTTGGCCCGAGTCGTGCAGCTCCCTTGGATAAAGGTAACTCCTACGATCACGAGCGCATTTTGTTGCAGTCTGCTAGCATACGTCGGCGTAATACTGAAAAACAACGTAGGTGAATCGCGTTGTGCTCGTATCTGTAATCACAACATAGTGAAAGTTTTACAAGTTGAATACTACTAGGGGCATTAACTTCAAGGAACGGCTCGCGTTCTGAAAAACTTAAACTATAGAGGAAACCTTGTCTGATTTTTTTCTCTGTGCAATTTGCTGTATTCTGCTCGTCGATAGTGGAAAACTATCTGGACGTCGAGTTCGAAACCTGCTAAATCGTTTTTTGTCTGATCTGTTCTACTAGGATTCTTGAGTCTGAGTTTTGCTGTAAATCTGCTGTGCAACTAAAACTTCAAAACTTCATCTGCTAATATTCTGCTAAACTGCTAAAGTTGTCTGCCACGATTCTATTTCTGCCTGATTAAGATTAGGATTACACCGGATGATTCGAACCTAAAAGTTCTTTTTTTGTCTGATAAACGGAAACAATTAAGTGTCTGATTCTAGAAGTTTTCCCCTGCTATTCATCTACTTCTCGCCTCTAAATGAAATAGACAGGCTCGCTTCTTCTTGTCTGATTCTATACCAAATTAACTGTGCTCTTAGCCTTTGCTAGCGAAACCTGATTTTTTGTGTCTGATGATTATCTGCTAGTAAACTGTGTGTCTGATATTAGAGTAAAAGCCATACTGAAACCTTTTGCGCGAATAGAAACCTGATTTACGAGTGTCTGATCTGCTACTGTAAAAAATTAGTGCTCTGGTGTTTTTACAAGAATATTGTAACGCTTTGTGATGAGCAGGATAGCGCTGGCAAAACGGTCCCAATTACATGAAGATTTTGTTGCAGATTTTTTTTGTACGCACGAAGGAACTTTCTTCTTTCTCGTCAGTTGTTCCAGTTGGAAGAAGTCCGTGTTACTTGGTGTGAAAGAAGTGGAGCGGGTGGAAAGTGTGTTGCTGCTGCAGTTGTCGTGACATCTTTTTTCCAGCAGATGAAGGCCCTGACACCAATCGGTATTTTCACGGTACCATAAACCGCAGCTTGTTATCGAGATGAAACGAGAAGCGCTTGAAGCAATTCGGTTGCTTCATCGTGTAATTTGTCTTTCTCGTCTTGCAGTCGTTTTTGGTACCTGATAATGTATTCTTGTCACAATTCGTCATCGTCGGACGCTACGCTTACAATTTACGTTTGCACAGATATTCCATACGTTTTCATTCTACAATTACCAATGGGCAGATAGAAATCAAATCGTGTACCTACCTCTGGTTTCTGTCTTTTTCCCTATGCTCCCTTCTGCTTCTTTCTTCCGTCGATACAATTTGTTCCAATTTTTTCCGTTGTAGTAGATAGATTTTTCATCGAAAGAAATCCTCTGTGGTGCCCGTCAATGTTGTTCTTCATGAAATTGCAACGCTCCGTCAGCTTCTACCACAACTCTGCATCTTCACACTTTTCTATCGTAGACAGAGTCAGATCTTACGCCGCCGCCGGTGCCGCAGCCGGGGCTTGTTGGCTGTAAGTGTGAATTATTTGTGATGCTGCACCTGTATTCACAGAAAACCAGATGTTTCTTCATTGACGTTTGTCTTTGTCATGCATCTTTAGCAATCGTAATCAGGCTGGTCATGCGATTTCCGCAATACAATCAGAAAAAAGTTGCTTACCCCTTCGCGACCGGCAAGAAGAGCTTGAACTCCGGGGGCAGCTCCTCCTCGGAGTACAATCGGTCGGAAAAGTAGATGCGGCGGATTCGGCAGTTGGCATGCAGTTGCACCTAAAGAAAAAGGGTTTGTTATGCTTACTTTCGCATCAGAAATTCATCTTCAACACAAGCGCTACCCAGTCTGTCAAAGTCATTTATCACTGACGACTTCATGCAATAGAAAAACTTGTTGGAATGCCTATGCGTCGTGTTTTTTTCAAACACAAAATGAAAATCACAAGTACCCGCAAGGTCTCAATGTAGTTGGTTCCGTAGGCGCGGCGGGTGAAATCGGACAAGTTAAACTGAATCTGGTTCCATCCTTCATCCAATCGCATTGGCATCGTGCCTGTTTTTGAAGTGGAATTATGTGCATCACAAATGCAACTCATCGGAGCGAACATCAGAAAATATCAACCGCATTATGGTCCACAAAATTTCCCATGCGCGATCTAATGCTAAATAGCAAACTATACAAATAAACGGCTTGACGCGGGTGGTGGACTGGTAGTTGGAGGCCCGGAAGCGGCGGCGAATGTTCTTGTCATCCAACACTTGCACCTCGAAGGTGAAGTACCTGTAGTCGGCAATTTTGTTGTATCACAGAATGCATTTGTCTATCGCACTTCTGCATCACAAATGGGCTGCTGCGACAAAGTTGTAATGCGCTGCGCCTGCGCAGCGTGACAAGTTCAGGTTCTATAGCATATCCATATAATCCTTACGTCGTCAAAAGGAAAAATAAAATAACAACTTCAAACTATACTTCTTCAAGTTTTTGATGATCATGACCAAGAACGGAAGCTTGATGCCGAGTGTTCGCTTCGGGTCGGCTGGGCAGGAGATGAAGTTCGTGCTAACGTTCGTTCCCATGATCTCCAACACCGAACTCTGGATGTCATTGTCGGTTAACCTCTTGATGTGACCGTTTCTTACCTGAGATAGGTTTTTTTTGGGAACTATGCAGACGAGCGATAGAAGGTCTTTCAAAAGCATTTCCCGCATGAAAAAAGCTATTCTTGATGCACGTCTTGCATGGGAACCCCCTTCTTACCTTCTTGTCCCATATCTGCAGTGGTTTTGAGCCCACGGAGTACAGAATGGACAGAAACCCGGACTGAAACGTGTTTCGAAACATCTTTTTTGCTTGTTTTCTTTCCTTGTCTTTCAAGAAAAGAAATGCTACAAACAGAACCTCGTTCTTCCCCTCTGTGCTTCTTCCCAGAGAAAAAAAAGGCTACGGGTTTGTTGTGGATTCGTGGATGCAGTTTAGCAGCTTGAGCTTTGGTTTGTTGAGCTGATTCTACCAGTTCTTCTATGCTTCTTAGTTCACGTCGGTTCTTCGCTGAAAAACCTCTTCCCAGGACGTGCTTGCTAAAAAAAGGTGGATTGTCACCGGACCTTGGGTGAGCTGCTATTTGTGTTTGTCACAAGTGGGTGGATTATCTCGTTCCTGCGAGAATCTTGCAGTCTTGCAGTCTTGATGAAGAACGCAGGAGGGAGGCTATTGGAGTCTATTGGGGCGTAAAAAACGGCACTTCTTCGGGCTTACTTTCACACATAGACGGACGAATAACACATAGAAGACCGGCAATAGCACGAGATAAGGCTTTATTTTGTTGCGAACGAGCAGTCGAGAACGGTTTCAGATTGTTGTACGAGGTGGGCTGCAGACAATGTTTTGTACGTCGAGACCGCAAAACGTAAACACATACTACAACGAAAGAGCTTTTTTAGTCTGAAGGCTTCAGCTCACTTCGGGCATCGTCTTGCTTCATCAGCTACTGGGGTCACTACCACTTTATACGAAGAGCACAGGAAGAACAATGTCATGATCTCAAACAAAGATTGATGATATCCTTCGGGGACTCAACTAAAAATTCTCTCGCGAGGACAACACGTCGAGTACTCATTCATCTGAATAGCGGAACAACAGAGCGCTGTGCTCCTTTCGTTCGATATGTCGGATGGCGAGTGAGCCAGAGAACGTGGGTCGCCTTCATCAATGCAGCGACGTCTGGATTTTCGGTTTCATCAATGACATGACGCGAAACTAAAGGTATGTGGGTATGGGTTCTTCCTATGTCTTGTCCGATTATGATTTTTAACAATACAGTGAATGAAAAATAGGGAGTGACTTTGGGAGGAACTGGGAGAGCGATAAGAAGTGACGATGCCACGACTGCGTCTCCACATAAAGATCCTGAGCCTGATCTTCGTCTTCTTCTTTCCATGCTAAAAATAATTACAGCAGTAAGAACTTGCAACAATTCATCAGCACGACTCGTTATTCAGACGCCACGTCGTCGAATTTGCCAGTTGATGCGTCATCCGAAGATGCGTCAACCACCACATGATCATCAGGAGATGTAGAAGCAGGGGATGTAGCACTTCTCCCTAGTAGACGCGACGGACTCGCGCTCTTGTTCTCCTCCACGTGCTGCTCCTGCTCGTCGCGACCATCTGCGTGCGCTGCGATTGCTGCCACTTCTACAGCACTGCCTCCTCGTTGTAGAATTACATCAATCGCCTGCTGCCACTGGATGCCGGGATCGGTGTACATCACAGCGGCCTCTCCGGGTAGCGATCGAGTGCCCACCGCATTGGGCTCCTCCGCCGCCCCCTCTTCCAACCGCCGCCCCACAACGCCACAACCGCGCACGTCAATCCACAGGCCGGCACACTTGGTCGTGAGTTTCTGCTCAAATTTCACGGCCGGGTCAGCTTTGTCGACGACCTTCACCTTGATCTTCTGCCACTCCCCCGGCCTCAACACCACCAGCATGCGCCACATGGTGAGGCGCCTGTTCCCCGTGCCGGCCAAGTAAAGCTGGTCTTCGTGCCAACAAACTTCGAGCAGTTCTAGTTCGGGCGGCACTTGGGAAGTTGAGGCGGTTTTTCGCTGGATCAGCTCGGTGGCCGAGTCGAGAATCGACCAGTGCTCGCGGAAAATGGTTTTTCTCTTGGGCTGATGCTTGTTGTTCGCTGCAAGGACACCCGCGCTCTCGCCCATTGTTAGAGACGGTGCCCGCGTCGCTTTCGCGCTAGTGATCTCTTCATCTCGTCCTGCCACTGCGTTCGTGCACGCGCCTACTGTGCCCGGCTCCCGGATCTTTGCTTCGAATGGGCGAAAGACAGCTCGGACGCTGTCGTGGGTAAAGCGAATTTCGAGCGGGGAGATCCAATGAACACTGTCCAAAAAGGAGTTCACGCCAAAAATCAGAGGCGGCTTCCTCACCTGTGTCTCCGCCGACGCGAGCAACAAATGCTCACTCAGTGCTGTGATGCTTGCAAACTCGGCCCGACAGATCATGCATTCGGCACGCAGCGCTTGCTGCTTCTCTGCACACTGCATGCAGAAGTGCTCCTTTTCGTGTTTGCATGTCCGTTTACCGTCCGCGTCCAGTAAAATCGCCGGCGGGGACTTCTCGACTTCGCGCAGCTCCGCGAACGAACGAAAACAGCAAGCGCAAGTGTCGGCTTCAAATACGGGCGTGCAGGTATGGCTGGCTAGCTGGAACTGGGGCAGAACTTCCAGACACCACTCGCAGCTCTGCATGGCAAAAGGACAGCAGGCGGCGTGATCTTTGTGTGCTTCGAAATCGACGAAAAGGCCGGCCCAGTCGCAGCGGACGTCTTTCCAGACGTTTTCGCAAAAGATCTCGCGGTTGGGGCACTGGTGAGCTTGGTGGTGCTTTTGCTTTTCTTTTGCGAACACAGCTCCGCAGCCCAGCTCGCACTCCACCTGCCGCTTCGCGCATTTGTTCTGGATGTGATATTCCATTTCCCCGGCCTTCACCTGTGATTTGCAAAGCTTGCAGCGGATCAGACGTTCCTTGCAATGATGCTCCTTGTGCTTTTTCATCGCTTGCTAGCTTCGGAAGTTTTGCATCGCAAAGGCGGCACTGATGAAAGGCGACACGTGGCGCAGGTTTGTCATCCTCCCAGAGACAGGTGAAAACGTCGCCGTCTACTGTTGTTGCGGTGCCCCGGCCGTACCTCTTGCCATCACGCCATTCTCCATCGTAGACGGTTGTGAAAGGGGTATGAGCTGCACCTCCAGGTGCTGCCTCAACGTGCACCGTCTCCTCTTGGCGTCCGCGGCCGTGACGCTTGCCGTTCAGGTAATCACCGCTATACTCGTGCTCACGAATCAATCTCCTCTCCGCGGAAGTGCTGCGCTCTTTTAGCTTGTAAAACCCGCGTCCATCTTGTATCTTGTTATTCTTCCACTCGCCAATGGACTGCTCGGAGAACTGCGGCAGATAAGTCGCATGAAGATGACTGGAGCCTTCTCGCCTATCGTCTTTGAAGTAGTCGAAATAGCCTCCAAGGCACTCAATGGCTGACTGAGGTCGGCCTTCTATTATCGATATCATCGTTGACTCACCGTAGCCGTCCTTGTAGCCGCTACGGAACCTGCCTTTGTACTGATCTACGCAGTCAGTTCTTCTATCCGGCAAAAAGTCAGTGAGAACTCCCTCTCCATGATACAGTCCTGCTAGGAACTCGCCTTCGTATCGTGGGAGTCCGGACAAACTTTTCGAAAAGTGAACGCCACGCCCCTGAATTTTGCCGTTGACGAGGGGACCTTCGAGCACGAACCCGGGCTCTCCGTTCGGCAGTTTAGGTTTCGTGATACGACAAAACTCGTTCGGACAATCTCCGTGCCAAAATTGACCTTCAATAATTATTTGCGCCGATTCATCACTTTTATTATTATTGCGGTGATCAGGAAATCGACTTAATTTTCCTTGGCCGTGCATGCCGCCTTCGTGCCAATCCCAACCGCCTTCGTAATTAAGCTCTTCTCCGTTATCTGGGTTCACCCTGACGTAAAAGTTTTCTCCTCGCGATGCGTCGTTTCTCCAACCTGCAGGATTGATGGTTTGCAAATGCATGGTGTACGTTTTCTCTGGAGTTTTGCACCCCTCTGTGCTTCCTTCCGAGACACAAACGGAGCCGTCCAATGATCTCGAATCGTGAGGATGTTGGCTCAGCTTCGTCTCTTGATCTAAGCCGTCGCGTGCTTGTCCCGACGAGATTGCCTTTATTTTGGATACCGCAACCGCACCACTTTCGCCAACAATTTGATGAGGAGCTCGTCCTGACGGAATGGCGATAGCGTGGGCTGCTTCCCTCGCGCCTACATGGGCAGCCTCTGTTCCTTCCGGGCAGGGAGAGGGACGAGCACGAGTGGCTGGTATGTAATAAGATTGGGCTACGTGTGTCTTCGATTCAACATGACGAACGCCGTTCCCCCAACGAACGGAACACTCAACGCCGAGGTTCGTTGTCCAAGTTTCTAGGCCCGCGTGCTGTTTACCGTCCCGAAATTCGCCGGTGAAATAGGAATAAAAAGTAGTAGCCTTATAGTCAGTGAGTGCAGTTTGCTCACAAAGCAACTCTTTCTTTTTGCCATGGCCATGAGGCTCACCGTTCTTGAACTCGCCGTCGTACTCCAAAACAATTCGAAGGTTGCCTGAAGAGTGGTCAGGCTTTTTGACTCTTCGAACACCTGCACCACATGCCTTGTTTCGCTCGTACATGCCGCAATACTCTCGGACCATGACCAAAATGTCAGCCCCCGCTGAGTTCTTGTGTGTCTCTATCTTTTGGCATTCGCCGTGCCCGTGCCACAAGTCGGCTTCCCATTGGCCTTGATATGTCTCTTGCGAGAGGCAGTCTTGTCCTTTGATATCTCGAAAGGGACTTTTGCATTGGTACTTCCCGAAGCCGCACTTTGCGCTATTTTTCCACTCTCCTTCGTATACGCTACTCCATCGAGCAGGAACAGATACTTCCGTGACTTTTTTAGTCGTGTTTTCGAGCAAATCTGACACTGGGACTGGCACCGTCTCCGTCGACGCGTTGTGTATCTTCTCCTTTCCGCGGCCGTGCCGCATTCCATCACAAAACTCACCTTGATAATGATAGATGATGTCCGCTGTCCCGTGTTTCTTGATTGTATTCACGCCATGCCCATGACGGAGACCACCGCGGTGCGCTCCTTCGTAAGTTTCTGTTCTTGCAACTGGAGTCTGCTTCGCCGAGAATGTAGTTTGTGTTTCCTGTCGTGAATAGCGTTGCCGATGCCATTGCCACTTGATTGTGCAACACTCGCCCGCAGCCGCAACTTCCCCCTCGCAAAATTTACCTTCGAACTCAAAATGAGGAGACGTGTTCCTACATACAAGCCGCCCCGACCCGTGAGGACCGCCTCTTACCCGGTCGAAATCTCCCTCGTACGTCGACCCAGTCTTGGAATCAACGTAATGCGATTCTTCTGATGTCGTCTCCCACTTCGCCTCTCGCAACTGCGCGCGCAATCCATCACACTGATGCAGCCACAGCCAGTGGTCCTCGCCCGGGCCCGACACACGCGATGGGACAATGCTAGTATTTGAGCCGGTCATTGTATGTTCTTCTTCTTTTTCTTTAGATGGGGCGCCAAGTTGTGCAACAGCTGCGTAGTCGTGTCAGGCTTTACAACACAAAGAGTGCCGCGCTGCTACTTCTTCGCGCTATGCCTTTCAATCGTCGAAAGCGAAATCGGAGTCCTGAAGCTAAACCCTTTGTTTGACCCTAAATCTAAATCCTGCAACCTCGAGTCCTGAACAGCTCTGCAGAAATTTGAGGCTTATGCAAGAGGGAAGAAATAAGCGACGTGAATGTGAACCATCAGACAGTGGAAGATCCTGATTGATGAGGCAGAGGCTGCTATGCACAAATTAATATTTTATAGTTCGTGTTCAAAAAAAGTTGTGAATCCTTGACCTTGTTCTTGTCTAAAAAAAAAATACTTAGATCCATGTCGAGCTTGTGTGAAAGAGTGATCTAATGCACTAGTGATTTTTCATGTAGCAGTAAGTAGGTTGCATATACCGCTATAATGGGCTTGGCGAAAGTAAGTTGTTGTAAGTTGTTGTAAACCGAAAGAACATGCCTACCCCCGGCCACTGACCCAGACCATCACTCCACCACCCAGTGGCATTGTCCTGCTATTTTCTTTTCCCTTTCCGAGTTGCCGCCAACGACAGACGAGCAGTGGAAGGCCTGATAGTGCCTTCGCGCATACTCATCGGTGGGTGGAGGCAACGCGCAGCGACAGTAACAAGACGCCGGCAGATGACGCCACCCCTCTTCCTATTACACCAAAACAAAGTAAGAAGCAACAACAACGCCTCGGCCCAGCTCCCCAAACAAGTTTAGTGAACCACATCGAACCGTCATAGTCCGGGCGCCCACGTCAGCGGAAGGCGTCCGGGGTTTGTTCGTGGTGATTTCGCGAGTACCTAGGGGGAAAAGTGCAGGTCAGCAACAAGCTACAGCAGCATAATTGTGTGGTGTGGCCAGCTGGTGGTGGATATCATAGAGCAGCACAATTTTCAGTGATCCAAGGCGGTCCGACATAGTCCGGGCGTCCTGTCACGAGGAATACCCGGGGCCCGTCGTTGGTGATTTTATGACAGCAGGCTGCTTCACGTGCCAACTACTCGAGCCGCCATCCACACATCACACAACACAGCAAGCGAGCCGTCGCGCAACACGCAATCCGCATGCCCCGCTTGTCCAGGAGTCGAGATCTCACGGAGCTTGAAGAATTGGTGAGGCGGGGCATCATCAGTGAGGACGAGCTGGAGGAGTTTCAAAACAGCACAGTGGAGACGAGGCAACACCTTCCCGACGTTGCACATGTGCCGCTTTTGCTAACCCCCCAGAACCCCGTAATTCTGGTCCGGAAGGAGAAAGACTACGAGGGACGCGCGACGGCCGACATTTGTTGGGAGCTGAGGGGGCAACCCAAGCAGCGCGGAGACTACGCAAATTTCCTCTATGGATTCAACACCCAGCACCCGCTCGTCGCTCTGAGCGTTGACGGATCAACGCCGTGGGGTCTCCTTACAAGTAAAACGCTGCCGAACGCACTGGAGGACCTTCTGCACGACCACGAGACGGAGCCCGCAGCCTATATCCGCATCCAGTGGATCGCTAGCAATTCGGAGGAAGCAAAGGCGTTTGTCGTGAGCATAATCTACAGTCCATTCTCAGGCAGCTCGACGCTCCCGCTGCTCCTGGTCCGGTTGGAGGAGAAGATTACAAAGGAGGTGGCCGACAGACTTGATCAACTACGGGAGAACAACGAGGAGCTGCGGCGTGAGGTGCGGGCGCTGAGGCAGAGCAGGCGAGTAGGAGAAACGGGTGGCACGGTCGACGAAGGGGCACAGGTCGTAGAGTAGTGAGCGGCGCAGCACGGCCGTGTTGGTGGTAGTGAAACGACCCCGACCTGCCCACGACCCCACCACCAGCGCCTCACCTTGCAGCGATAGCCGACATTCACGAGGCAGCGTTGTTCTGCGCGGCGCCAGTCAAGATCTCGGACAGCTGGACGGCACAACGCAATCCAAGTCCACGAAGCAGGTTGTATGTTTACTCTAGCGGCTTTGCGCTCAAAAAAAGTAAAGAACTTCATAGCAAAAAATGGTCTCCCGCGCATCTCTCACCCTGCGACGCGCCCCGTAGGGACGGGCTATTGGCTGTGCCGACTTACATCTTTACCCCCCAGATCCTGCAGCACCGTCGCGACGGCACGGCGGCACCGACTGGACGCATCCAGGCTCGCGCCCAGCAGCGCTCCCACCCCCGCGCAGCGCGCAGTCCACCAGCAGCAGCCGCTCCTCCATCCGTAAAGCGTCTTTATCCGAGGCCACACAACACCGGCAGGGAGCAAGGGCGTAGGTTTTCCTTCAGACACGACCCAAGAGCGACTTTCGGGCGAACCAGAAGGCGCTTATCTCGGAAAAAAACCACTGCTCCGTCGTGTCTGAAGACAAACGCCCTCTCGCGGGCATCTTCGGGAGACGAGGTTGCAGATCTCGACGCCAATATTCTCGTAGCAGTGAGCATCGCGCCGGCTCCTCAGTGGCAGTACTTCTGGGGGCAGTCGGGGGCGCCTGAAACAGAAACGAAACACGGCGAGGGGCGGTCGGGGGCGTCGGACGCAGAGACCGGGAAGTAGTGCTTCTCCGCGCTGATCTCCACGCAGATCGCCAGCATCAGCTGATTGTCAGCAGCAGCAGCAGACCAGCACGCCTTCTGACGACCCGAGTGCACCGATTTGACGTCAACAAAAGTGGAAAAAACCAAGGAGGTGCCGAAAAAACACAGGAAAAGCAGCGCCAGTCCGCAACCAAATCGGCAACTTATAGGCGTAAACGGCCGCCGGCTTCGATTACCAAGGAGAAGCCGAAAAAACACAGGAAAAGCAGCACCAGTCCGCAACCAAATCGGCAATTTGTAGGCGTAAACGGCCGCCGGCTTCGATTACCAAGGAGGAGCCGAAAAAACACAGGAAAAGCAGTACCAGTCCGCAACCAAATCGGCAATTTATAGGCGTAAACGGCCGCCGGCTTCGATTCCGGAACGAGGGGAAACCGCACGAGAAGACTTCCGTCCACAGCTCCACAGCACCAGCCGGCCCCTCAGCGCCAGGCAGTGACCGCCGATTGGTATGAAAGGGTGTCTGTTTTCCTTCAGACACGCCCTAACGCTGTAGTTTTTGCGGATTCGGCAGCGCTTTCGTGGGGGAAGTTCGACTGTGCCGTCGCGTCTGAAGACAAACGAGAACTTCCCGGGACCGGAATTCCGCCAAACCACCACCACCACAATCAGCCAGCCAGCCCCCGAGGTCGGCAGCCTCGCCACAACCGTGGTCCTCGTCCTCTTTCGGAGGACCCGGCGACGCAGTTCTTGTGCGCAGCGCATTCTTTCAGCAACACCCATCTTCCTGCTGCTGCCCGACCTGCTGTTACGACATTCAGCCGCCAGTTTTAGAGTGGGGCAAGGCGAGACGTACGTAGAGGCGAGACGGTGAAGATTTTCCCGCGACCCAATCACGCCGTCGAGTTTACAAATAGCGTTCCGGTTTTAGAGTGGGACAAGGCGAGACGCGTCGCGCCACACGACGGGGCGAAGAGTAGTGTCTTTTGCGGCTGGAACGCGTCTTCTTTCTGTCTGCCGGGCCTCTTCTTCCACGCGTGCTCCTCTCGTGTCCAACGGAGAGGTTTCAGAGTGGGACAAGGCGAGGCGAACAAAGAGGAGAAAGAGAGAAGTCTCTCCCGGGTTCCGGTTTTAGAGTGGAACAAGGCGAGCCGTTTTGCGCCACCCGGCGGGACGAAGAGCGGCATCGTCTGCGGTTGGAACACGTCGGTCTGCTGTCCGTCTGCCGGGCCTCTTCTTCCGCGCGCGCTACTCGTCACCAAAGGAGAGGTTTTAGAGAGGGACAAGGCGGGGCGAACACAGAGGCGGAACAGCGAAGGTCTCCCCGGGGCCCCAGTTTTACCGCAGTGCTCCAGTTTTAGAGGGGAACAAGGCAAGCCGTTTGTCGGCTGGGACACGTCCTTCTTTCGGCAGGGCCTCTTCTTCCGCGCGCGCCAGTCCCGTCCATCCTCCTCCGAGCGCGAGCCGACACAGCAGAACCGCACGGCGCTCCGCAGTAGCAGTGATTCTTCCCGCCGATCTTCCTCTTCACTCCGCGCCGAGGCCGATCTACACGCGTGTAGGCTTCGTCGCACGAGCAGACTGACCTCCAGGCGACAGGACCGACGTCTTCGCGCGCAGCAACAGAAAATCATAACCACGACCTCCGCCCCGGTTGGGCTCCATGGTTTAACTGCCCGTGGCGAAGTGCCCCCCAGGGTGGGACATGAGCGGGGCGGGTAACCCGATGATCGCGAGGGGAGGCGGCGCCAGCAGCAGCTCCAGCAACCCCAGCGCGGGCAGGGCACCCCAGTATCACGGCCATGGCGCCCAAAGCAACACCGCCTGGAGCGGCTACTGGCACCCCGGAGGCGGGACGCAGGGATACGACCAGCAGTTTTATGGCGTTGGTCAACAGCAGCACTTCTACCGCGGGGGCGGCCAGCCGCAGCATTTTCACCGCGGGGACACTGCGCTGTATCAGGGACACCCGGCAGGCCAGAGCGGTGCCTACTTGGGCGGCCAGCAGCAATATCCCGCTTTCGCGATGCCTCCACACCAAGCTCCGCCCGGGCTCCCCCCACCAGACATCCCACCAGACCCCTGGATCAACCAGCAGCACTACGCGCAGCTGCCGCTGGTCGTATCCCCGCAAACTTTTGTCTACCCAGGGCAGCTACGTAGCGCCATGGTGCCGCAGCTGTCCGCGGGCAAGGGGAACAAGACGGAAGCAGACGGTAGCAGCGATGAAGAGGAGCAGCCTCCCGAGCAACAGCCGGCGAGCGGTCCGAAGGACATCGGGAAACCGCCGGTAACGAGGGTGCCGCTCCGGCAAGACGGGCGCCTCCCAGCGACGGGGGGAAGCAGCAGCTGGCCCCCACCCCATCCCCAGCCACCCGTTACCAAATACGTAGTGCTGCGAAGAGAATACCACTACAGTCACTTGCTCGGGGTTTTTGTGATCTCGGCCCTTTTGGTTTCCCTAGTGGCAAAGTGGCTGATACAGCCGGAGCCACTAGCGCCGGAGCTCCGGGGGCGGATAGAAGACAAACTCGCCAGGGGCCTGGCGTTGACCCTGGACGAGGAACACCTCCTCCGCCTGGGGGCCCAGGTCGCAACGACGGCACACGTCTTCGACGCCATGTTGCTGACCTTTAGTGCCGCGCTCGCTTTGTTGGTGTATGACCGCGCCACAGGCAGACGCAGCCCCTGGCACACGCACTGCGAAAAAGCAGAGCGCTTGCAAGAAGCAGGGGATGCCGAAAAAGAGGAAAAAAGCACCCCGCCGGCCGCCACCGAAAGCCGGGGCACAGAGCGCGAGAAAGAAAGGCGTGGAGAGGGGGACGGCCGAAGCGGCGAAACGGCCGCGCTGCTCAGGCAGTTGGCACAGAACACGGGCTTCGGTCTGCTGAGCGCGGCGGCGGACGTCGCAGCAGCGGTGCACACGGTCACAGAAGCGGTAGACAGTGTGTCCACCAGGTTCAATGACCTCGTCAACCCTCCGGCAAAGCTAAAGGGAAAAGGAACAAAAGCCACAGGCCAGGCGGCGGCACAAGGAGCCGGCGGCCGCGAGACAGAACGACAGGCGTCGCAAAGAAGAGCAGACCAAAGAGAGGAGCAGAGGCACGAGCCGCCCGCGAGACCGGCGCAGGAGAGGGAAAAAAAGAGAAACAAAACGCCGAGGCTTCACCCCAGCAACACGCTGAGGGGCGTAAGCACCGCTTTCGTACAGGTGGAGGACGAGGACGACATCATGTGGACACGCACCCACAGGAACGGCGCCGTCGACCTGATGCCGGGGGAGAGCAAGCGGAGCCTCGTCAACAGAGGCGTCTTGACGGAGCAACAGGTCCGGGAGCGTTTCTACGGCGAAGACAGCCCGGAAGCAATTGCGGGGAGGCAAAGGCTCGAGCAGCGAGAACAGAGGCAACAGCAGCCGAACGCGGGGGCAACGAGCAGCAGCAGTAGCAGCAGCAGGCCGGCACGCCCAGCGCCGTCCCAGGACGAACAGGCGAAGGAAGACAGCGCGGACGCGTGGGGCAGGCCACTAACAGCGCCCTGCAGCCATCGCTTCGACAAGACGACGGAACTTCTCTGCCACGACATTACGCCGGAAAAAGGGACGCCGGACAAGCGGTACGAGTGCACGATCTGCCGGGAAGACCCAAACGCCAACAGGGTTTACCAGGTAGGGCGGGTCAACGCTCTGAAGGGTATGTTGAGCCATGCCGCAGAAGAGCACCCGGAAGTCACGCGCGTGATGCTGCCAGCCTACCCGCGGGGGATACACACCGGCGGGGGCCCGGCGCAGATGTCCCACTACAAGGCGGGCTACGTCCAGGAGGCGCCACGAGAGGTGACCTTAGACTTCGCCATTCCGGACCTCCCACCCCGAACCGAATGGGCCGGAGAGGTAGGAGTGCAGTGGAACTGCCAGAGCGTCCGTTCAGAAAAAGCGAAAGCAGCAAAAGCGCCAGGCCTGCGGAGGTTGGTCCGGGGGGTAGACAGCTCCCTCATCTTCCTGCAGGAACACTGGTGCGAAACAGAAGAAGAGTTTGGCGAGTTCGTGCGCTTGTTGGGAGACGAGTTCGTGCTGGTATCGTTCTCCCCCGCAACGTCAGGCAGCGGCGGAAACGCCACATACGGGGGCGCCGCCGTCGTAGCGCACAAAAACGCAAAGGCAGAAGACGCGAAGGACGGCTTTCAGTGGAACACGAAAGAAGGAGGTCGGCACAACCTAGCAGCCGCACACGTCTACAGTGGCACAGCGAAGAACGCAGCTTTCACAGGTGCAGCAGTGTACACCGCCCCCGGCGCGAAGGGACTGCCACTGCCGAAGGGCAAGAACGGGGACGAGGTCTTTCTCAGCTGGGATGTCAACGGCCACAGCGCAGTAGTTTTCCCACCGGCGGAGCGGGACGACCAAAGAGGAAGCGACGTAGAACAGTTTGCACTAGACCAAGGCCTCGCAACATTCGCGAACCGGGAGACGCCAACGCGACCCAGCTCGGAAACCAGTCCGGACTGGCTATTGATGTCTGACTCACTAGCAGCGCGGGCATATGCCGTGCAGCCAAACGGCCCGGCAGTAGTACCACTAGCGAGCGACCACAGCGCGCTGGTTTTCTGCATCCCGCAGAAGGCGGCGAGGGCAGGAGCCCAGGGGGCAAGCAGCAACAGCACGAGCAGCGCCGCGGGCAGCGGCTCTGCACACCAGACAGGCAAAAGAGAAGAAGCAGCAGGCGCGGGGAGAACCAGCGCAACAGGCAAAAAAGGGGCCGGCGGTTCCCTCTTCGGAGGGGGCGGCACAGCAGGCGCGCAAGGCCGGCAACAGGGCGAAGCGCCGTCAAAAACGAGCGGAGCGGCGCGCAGAAAGCAGAGAAAGGAAAAGAAGGCGCAAGCAAACAACAAGGCGACCGAGCCCCGGGGCTTTCGGCTAGGGAAGTGGGTGACGAGCTGGGTCGCCGCGGTTCCCTTGGTGCAGTCGTTCTTCGCAGGCCCGCAGCTACCAACACCGACCCAGGTCGTCGAGTCCCTGTCAGAGGAAAACGAAACAGTAGTAACGCGGAAGCAAACGAAGCTGGTATTCGAGCGAGCCGACTGGGACCTGTACCGCGAGGAGTTCACGAATTTCCTAACCGCCAACACACCGACGGAGGAGACGCCGCTGACCAAGCAGGCCGAGCTGTTTCGCAAAGCAGTAGTAGCGGCGACCGCCAAGGCCGTTCCGAGGGTCTCGGTGAACCCCAAGAAAGTGAGGCCACGAAGGAAGCACCACGAGCCCACGGAGCTCGAGGCCGCAATCGTTCGCCGAAACGAATGCGCCCGCCGGGCTCACGCAGCACAGGTCGGGGACGAGCGAGCCCGCTGGCAGAAGGAGACGAAGCGAGCAAACAGGGCCGTGCGGGAGGCAGAGAACGAGAGGCGGCGCAAGCAGTTCCGGGAGAAAGCAGAGAAGGCGCAGGCAACAACGAGCGGCGCTTTCTAGCTGTTGCGAGAACTCGAAGCGGGCGGCAGACCGGTCACGGGGGCGGCCAAAGTGCTAAAGTTCGGGGGCGAGTCCCATGCCACAGGGCTGCCGACGGTCTTCGCAAAGCACTACGCCTCCTTGCCGACGTTAGACGAAGCAGAGGAGCAGACCGCGAAAAGAGAAGCCGAGAAAATCTTCAACGAGGAGATAAAGCCAAGCACACGGATCGAGTTCACGCTCGACGAGATAGAAGCAGCACTGGTCTCGCAGTCGTCAACGTCGGCGGGGGGCCCGGACGGGCTAAAGGGGCCACAGTTTAAGAACTTGCCCACAGCAGGAAAAAAGTTCCTTCGCGGTTTTTTCTCCGACTGTGTGAACACAGGGGGAACACCGCAAACTCTGAAGCGGGAGCTGCTGAAGCCACTGCTGAAGCCGTCCAAACCGGTCGACAAACCGAGCTCCTACCGCCCAGTAGCTTTGACGCCAATCCTGGCCAAGTTGTTAGAGCGATGCGTCCAAAACCGCACAAGGCTGCTGTTTGCACAAGCAGGGACCCCCGTGCGCTCCCACCTGCAGTACGGCGACTGCAAGCACCGAGGGGCGGCGGAGCACGTCGCTACGCTCTCCGCGAGGGCACAGAAGACGTTCCGCGCCGGCAAGCGCAGAGCTTTGGTGCTGATCGACCTGGAGACCGCTTTCGACCGAGTGAACAGGCACAAGTACGCGCGCCACGCGTTAAAGAATGGCGCGCGCCTCCCGGAGGACAAAAGAGCAGAACACGCGTTGCTAGTCAGGTGGACGCGGAATTTTTGCGGCGACCGCACAAGGGTCGTCGAGTACGCAGGAGGGCGAAGCGAGGTGCACAAAATCCCGCAAGGAGTACCACAGGGGACGGTCATCGGGCCCACGGTTTTCTGCGACTTTTTCGAGCTCGCGGAAGTATTGGAGGGCACGGGATGCGAGGTCTTCTTGTACATGGACGACCTCGCAATCTCGGTCGAGTACGATGATCCCGAAGAAGCAGAGAGAAAGCTACAGGCGGCGCTGGACCGGTTACACGACTGGTGCCGGCGGAACAACATGTCGCTTTCACCCACGAAGTGCACACTGACGGTGCTCCAGCGGGTGTTCCAACAAGAGGAGAAGGAGCTGAAGTTGTACACGCACAGCGGAGCGGGCACCGAGCTGCCGTATGAGTCGCATCCAAAATTCCTAGGCATCACGCTAGACCGCGAAATGAGATTTCGCAAGCACACCGAGAAAATGCTAGGAAAGTTGCGGCGCCGCATGGTAGCGGTGCGGGCACTCGCGCGGCTCCCGTGGACACGCACAGCAGATGTCCGAGTCTTCTGCCGTTTATTCTGTGAAAGCTTAGTCCGGTACGGCCTCGGCTCGTACTACTTCGCACTACCACAAAAGTGCAAGCAGGAGCTCGACAGGTTCCACAAGCAGGCGGCCAGGAGCATACTAGGGCTCCCGAGGACAACGAACGGCGACTGTGCATTGCATGAGGCAGGACTCCAACCACTCGAAAACCTGGCAAAGGAAGAAGCTGCCGCGTTGCTAGCGCGTGGCATGTCGAGGGAGAAAACGGACCCGCTGCGAGAGCAGGTCGAAGCGGCAGCGGGGCAGGTCGACTGGGTGACGGCGGCAGCCGACGCGCTACGGGCTTCGGCGCTACCGGAGGGGTGCGAGGTTCTAGCGGAACCCGGGGCACTCCCGCAGAACGGCCTGAGCACAGTACACGCCGCAAAAGAAGCCGGGAGGCTAACGGTCCGCACAACCGGAACGACGGACGAGGAGTTGCGACAACTCACCACAGCGGCAGACGTCTCGCTGTACACGGACGGTTCAGTCAAGGACTTCCAATGTGCCGCGGCCGTGGTCGAAGACGCGTGGGACAGGTACAGAGAGTACGGCTGGGCAACAACGTCCTACGGGGACTCGTTCGACGCGGAGCGAGCAGCCCTGCTGGGGGCCCTGGCCACCGTAGCAGAGAGACCGGCAGGGGAAGTCCGCACAGCGGTCGTGGTCACAGACTCGCAGTCCAATCTCGAGGCGCTCCAAAACCCAAGAATTCGGGACGGCAGTGACCTGCTGCTCTACGAAACACTACGGGACGCCCTAGAGAAACTAGGACCCGCGGGACACCTGTCGCTGGTGTTCACAAAGTCGCACAGGAAGGTCGTCGACGGCAACGAGGTCGCGGACAAGCTCGCGACCATGGCCAGGGAGCAAACCGACTACACCGAAGTCGGTGCGAGGGTCACGCACAGGCAGGCCAAGCGGGAAGTCGCGAGGTCCCTGCGGCAACAGAAAAAGAAGGAGCTGCAGGACAGGGGAAAACAGACAGGAGGGTCCAAGACCTGCGTGACACTCCGCCAGGTGTCCAACTTCGCGGCAAACCCGATAGACAGCGTGGCGCACGCGACGAGGGCGGACGAAGTCGCCTACAACGCGGCAAGGATGGGCCTGCTGGTTTCGGACATAACCGGTAGAGACTACGCCTGCCCGTTTTGTCAAGGGCGGACACAGAGCCCACCGGCAGCAACGACAGCGCACTTGGTACAGGAGTGCCCGGCCCTTCAGAGCCTCCGGGTGGTAGACCCGTCCAACCCGGGCGAATTCCGGTCCGCGGCACTGCAGGAGGACCCGTGCTGGGGCATCGAGTTCATCAGGTTGCTGCGACGCGCGCTACAGCCGGGCGGGGAGCTCGATGACGATGCAGACTGGGACAGCGACACCGAGGACGAGACGCAACAACGCAATGCCGGGGCCGAACTTTTCAGCGCAAACAAAGCGCCACCAGGACTCCGCCCACCGCTTTCTCCCCCCCAAACACACTACCGCGGGCGCGGGGCTGTGGAGGGGGCGTGGGGGGGTCCTGACCGGTATTCTTATTGTTATGCTTGCTTGCCCACAGAAACTAGCAATGCGATGAACATCAGGAATTTTTTGCACGTTCCACAAGACCCGGCCTCCCTCGCTCATTATATCCCTGTACAGAAACCGCCGCAACGCGACTCCCGCCCGGCACCCCATGCCGCCCATCTACAGTCGAGCAGAGCATCTTGGTCAAGGCCCTGTACCCCAGCCCAAGCACACGCTCACCCGCACCACCCGGCGGCGTACCCCACCAGCTGGACATGCTCTACATCGCCGGAGCAATCAAACCCTACGAACCCACGCGAGACACCGACCCGGGCACCTCCAGGTGGGGGGTGCCCGAACAGGTATAGTTATCATGTCATTGATGCGCATCATTCGTTGGGACTTGACGTGTTACAGTGTCCTCCTTTGGCCGTTGTTGCTCTCCCCTCGACCACACAGGTCACTTACCAGCCGCACCAGAGCCTACCCCTACTGCCCGGAAACCACATCGACTCAGAACCCACGTGCCCCTCGACCGATTTGCACGGTTCCACCCAACCACGACCTGCTGGAGATGGCCACTTTGGGACACCCACCGGAGCACGACGCCGGCTGCACGCTACGGCGAGGCGAAACGGCGCACATTTACGCGAGACAAGATCGGGGGCGCCCCATGGTGGGGGCCCCCCGAACAGGTATAATTCCAACCCTCAATATTCTGTTGCTTGTTGGTATGGAATGCATGGATCCCTTGGTGGTGTCGTCGCTCCCTCTCCCCTCCACAACATCCAGGTCCACCCTCCCTACACAAACCGCTCGGTCTCACCACACGAACATGCCGGCAGGAGGGCCACCACCCATCGGTGGACGAAGGGCGACACAGGTCGGAGCACGTCAGCCCCATCCGGTCCATGGCGCAACCACTACATCCAGCGCGGTGCTCCTCCGACACGGACTTGGTGGCCGCACGCGTCGTGGACGGCGAGCACTTGCGGCCGGCACCCAGGCACCATCCCAGAGCGGGTGCCCCAGGGCGGGGGGCACCCCAACAGGTATAATTCTACTCTTTATCCCTGCGGCGCTGCATGGCATGGAATGCAACAATATCATGCTGGTCCCGGTGCTCGTCCCCCACAAAATCCCCAGGTCAACCGACATGACGCGGCCAACGGGCGGACCGGGTGGCTTGGGGACGACCAAGGTGGCAATGCGAATCGGGGCACGGCAGGGTGGATTTGAGGATGGAAAAGGTGTGCGAAGGTCAGAAATAGACTGTGAAATCGATCAGAAGAAAAAAAAAAATCGATGCTGAGACTTAGACGAAATCATACTTGCTTTTTGAAAGGATAAAAATTAAAAATTTATCCTGCTGACATAGAAAGTCTTGAAATCTAGACTCTCTACTTTTTCCTTTTCAATATAGATTTGCGCATTACAGAATTCATACAACGGAAATTCCATCGAATTTGCAGCACAAGAAGACTATTTTCAGATGATTTATTTTTTTTGAAGAAATAGATGATTGTTTTGTTTTGTTTTACAGAGCTTGTTGTTGTATTAAATTTTTATCTTCAACGTCCTAGATCTTATAATTCACAAGTTGTTCATGCTCAGCTGTTGTCTTATTGCGAGATCAAATCGAGAAAGAAGAAATTGGGATTGCAACGGAACTTTTAGGGCCTTGAACATTTGAAGCCATGCCCGGGCATGGTAAGAAAGAAAGAAAGAAAGAAAGAGTGATCTAATTCATTCAAGATCATGGATGCTCATGAGTTTGACACACTGAAACGATACAACAAGGATGATCAAGACAAAAGCGTGTCGACTGCCGGATGGCACATCGTATGCAGGAACACGAGCACTGCCTTTTCTTGAATTTTTGGAACACACTAATTATACTATTCCCGATAGCTCGACGAACGCGAGCACAAGGAAGTTCTCGTTCTACTGACTACTACGCCCAGTTTGTAGTCAATTCTGTTGATCATGTCGTTGGTCCGTCGTTGTACAATCAGTATGCTTAGGCGAAGTGCGACATGCCGGTTCTCATACTCCTACTCTGCGTCTCCAACATAGTTTTTTTGAACTCTTTTAGTAGCAGTTGGAGCAGTTGAAGCGATAGTGATACCGCTCAGCCGACGAGAATTTCATCTTCTCCACTGTCACCTATTCCCCCTCTTGTTATTCTCCTTCTTCCCCCCACCATTTCCGACCCCAAAATTCGCCAGCATCGCGTCGTGATTCTTTTTCGAGTTCGCGGACGCGTTGGTTTTCAGCGCCATGTGCGTCGGATTTTTCTTCAGATGGTCAAAGAGCTTGTTTTTTGTCGAAAACGTTTGTCGGCAGTACGCACAGAGGATCACGGCTGACGCAGCCGCCTCCGGCCAACTGTCTCCAGACTGCGCGGGGACGGACCGGTGGGTCGGGTTATTTGCTGCACCATCATCGGGAGGTTTTGCGCGCCGGCGCTTACGCTTTTCTTTCTTAGTCGTGTCGTCGGTTGGTGGTAGTGAAGTTTCAACATTGTCCCCTTCGTTACCATTCGGAACATCTTCAACATCGCCTGCGTCGTCGCTGTCTTTGGCGTCCGCTGGCGACGATATTTTGTCGATTACGCTTGCTGGGACTGCATCGTTCTTGTTGCCTGCAGCTTCGCTACTTTTGTCGAGACCTGAAGTGTCGTTTTCTGCTTTTGCTGCAACCGCAGGTGGACTGCTTTCTCCCGCGTCTTGGCCAGCAGCGCGTGAACGGTTCGAAGGGCTGAAATTCAGATTCTTCTTACATGAAGGCTCTTGGCTGTCCTCAGCCTCCTCATCAACCTCATCATCAACGTCACTGGCTGCGTCTACGTTCTTAGCCTTGCAGCTGTTCTGCTTCGTTTTCAGGTTCGCAAACCTAGACAAGAATGCATCGTCGTCGCTGCTCTCGTCAGATGAATCTTGTTCCGTTGTCTTGCTGTCCTTCCTCCTCCGAGTCCCAGACCGCGAACTACCTTTGCTAGATGTGCTTTGCCTTCTACTTTTTCTGCGATTTTTCTCTGGTGACGGTTGGGAAGAACTGGGGCTCGCTGGTGCAGAGCTTTTGTCATCGGGGTCTTCGTCATCGTCATGCCGCTGTTCTCCTACTTGCTGCCTCTCTACAGCAGCTTCTTCCGACGTGTCAGAATCCTCGTCGTCCATTGGAGCATCGTCTTCGTCGTCCTCCACTAATTCCCCCTCACTGCTCTCCACCGCCTCCATCATGGCCGCAACCGCTTGCAAATGCTTCTTCGACTTGCAATGGGCCGAGAACTGGTTTTCCGTCTTGAAATTCTTGCGGCAGAGCTCGCACACGAACACCTGCGGTGCTGGGGAATTGTCCGCGTCTTGTTCGTCTTGTTCCTCTCGCGGCGTCCGACTTGCATTGCGACATTGAACATCATCTGGGTCTGTAGCTACCTCATTACCGGATAAAAGACCTCCACCGTACTTCTCTTCCTGCTCCCGCAATAACCTCTCCGCCTCTTCCCACCGTTCAATCTCCTCTTGTTTCGCCGCTAATCTCGCCGCTTTTTTCCTCTCTAAATCCAGTTGCTGCTGTTTCTCGAACTTCTCCGTTTTTTCCCTTTGTTTCTTTGCTTTCTCCTTCTCAAACTGCTCAAATCTCGGGTCCCGGCGCATACAAATACCCACCAATTTCCGCACCTTCTCATTGTACTCCTGCCTCGCTGCTTGCCGCAACTTCTTGTTCTCCTGCTCGATCAATCTTCTCACTTTCCGATTCGGCGCCTCATTTGGGTTGTACTTGTCCGCGTGACCAAAAGGCCTTTTCGTCGCGAAGTTCTGCCAGTGGGAGTAGAATTTGGAAGTGCTACTCGCCCAATCATCGCCGGATTTGCCGAAAGCAGGCGCGAAAGTGTTTTTTTTGGAAGAGCTAGCTGCGGATTTATTCTTGTTGTTGTTATTCCCTTTATTATTTGGGTTACTCGACGATGAACTAGAATTGTTCCCCTCTTCCTCTTCACTGTCATCCGAGTAGTAGTCCTGTTCCGCAATGTCGATTTTCCGGAACAATTCCTCGTACACGATGAAAAATCCTTTTGGATCCGTGTCGGAAAACCCCTGGAAGCAGCTGGAGCGGAAGTAACTCCACAAATTCAGCTGCTTTTCAAACGGGTCCACGCCATTTTCGTTGTCGTCATCGTCCCCATACAATATTTGTTCCCTGTGCGCGTCGTACCACGCGCGCTCCTGCGGGTCGGACAGAGTTGCGTACGCTTCGTTCAGTGCCTGGAACCGCTGCGTCGCCTCCTCATTTGTCAAGTTGTTCTGCGGCGCCTTGTCCGGGTGGAAACGGAGCGCGAGCTTGCGGTAGGAGGTCTTCAACTCGGCGTCATCAGCTTTGCGGGAAACACCGAGGAGCTCGTAATAACAAACTTTCGAGGAGGAAGAGGTCGCCATGGTCGCTTTAGGCGTCGTGGGAAAAAAGTCTCAAACTAGAAGAAGAGAATAGATATGGTAGAGCCAGAACATGTACAGGCTTGTGCGCGTTGTTGGTAGATTATACTTAGACTTACTTACAACTTGTCGCTACTTTTTACTCGAAAAATGAAACTCTCCTCTGATAACAGTGAGATCAAATCAAAAACTCTAGTCGTAATAAGTTCTAAGATCCCAATTTCTTATTAAGCGTGATGAATTCCGTTTCCGAGACATACCTTGGGGCGATCAAGACGATATAGAAAAAATGGGGCGAAAGAGTAGATCGAATGGGTTCATGAATGGATCCTGTGCAACGATTTCGGACCAAGAAGCCCAAGGGCAAGAAAAAGCTAATAAAAATTCTTTGTATTTGTCAGATCACTCACAGGTCTTCCTCTTCGCTCCATGCGTATCGAAAATCAAAATTTAAGAGGCAGCTACGTCCTCATTCCGGATCAGTAAAGTACTTGTCTACTCAGAAAACAAAATTGGTTCTCCGAACAGTGAGAGGCTGCGGTTAGAATTCAGCAGTGCTGCCTGGAGTTGATTGGATTGCTCGTGCGAAACGGTTGTAGAGGCAAGAAATTAGGCTCAGCTGGTCGTTCGTGGCCGGCTTTAGTGGAGTACAGGAACTTTCTGCACGACTCTTCATCACGATGAAGATGCCACCTGTGTCACAGGCTAACAAGCGTCAGTTTGATAGCTGAAGTATTTGGTCCTGCTTGAGTGACCACAAAAAACCTATCCTGTTCTTCCCCAGCGGTCCTCGTGCCACTGTCAAATGAACGCAACCCACCGAGAGGTATCATCGCGGAGGAAGGCAGCAGGTGATACCAGTACTCCCTCGCACACAGCGCTTTCAACGTATCCACCGGAAACTTCGACCTGCTTGTGACCAACCTGGCCGGACCCGAGACACCGACAAAAAGCACGGCAGGAGCTGTGGCCGCAGTAGATGCAGAGCTGCGACCAATTACATGCTGTATCACGAGCTCCGTGACATCCGTTATCGGAGCAGACGAGCTGCTGGGGTCGTCTATCACTATCTCTACCACCTGTTTGTTGGATGGCGCAGTAGAATTTGTACTAGAGTCTGCTAGTGCGGCAGCTCCTGCGGCCTGTTCTTCCAAACTCTTCTTGATCTTCTGCGAACTGTACAAAACGTGCACCAGCGAGATTTTCCTCAGCGACCGCCCCTCCCGATGCTCGTTCAAGACGGCGTTTTTGCTTCTGCCCTGCGAATTCAAATCCAGTATGGTTGAGCATCCGAGCAAGGTGCATTTCAGGTGGCCAGTCATGTCGTCCCGGCCTTCGTACGTGTGCTCGAAAAATTCGTCGTTCCACCGGTCCAGGACCACTTCGTTCATGACTTCTCTTTCCAGATCGACGGAGTTGCTCTTTTGTCCCTGCTTCGCCAACGCGGCAATGCGCCTCGCTTGCTTCGGCTTCTTCGGATCATGCTTCTCGGGAGAGTTTCCCTTTTCTTTGAATGCTTGTTGTTCTTTATCCCTCAAGCACAAGCTCGCGGATGTGTGGTGTGTGTGGAGGTGCGTTAGGCAGTGAAACTGGGAATCTGATTCCTCTTCGTTAGATAGAGTGGTTTCCTTCAAATAGGTCCCGAGCGAAAAACTCCCAGCATGATTCGCCGAATACTCCGTCCTCTCATACTCCGCCCCCTCTATCAACGCCCAGAACACCTTTGGCGGCCCGTTTTGCTCCGCAGAACAGAAGTAGTTATCGTAGAAAAGATAAACCCCCTGCCAGGTGCCCAGCATCAACTGCCCGTTTGAGACCGGAATCGCTAATGACCTGGTCGTCAGCAAGTCGAAGACCGTGGCGTTTGTCGCGAAAGTGTTCTGGTTGTTCTTGTTTTCTTTAGCAGTCCCCGACCCATTCGCGATCCGTCTCAACGCTTCCAGCATATCCTTCCTGACGGTGCTGTCGCAGTTCTCGTTCATGGACAAACTGCAATGGTTCTGTGCCGGGCAGTAGAGGCAGAGAATCCCGGCTTTCAGCTTTTTCCTTTCTGTATCGCAAAAAATCTCCTCGGTAGGTAAATCAGGGATCAAGGCGACGGAGAGTGTGGGGTTCGTCATCACATACATCGGCGATTCCCTCCGCCGCATGTTCGCGGTTTCAACTATGAAAGACCCTTGCCAGACGCGGGGATTCACTGGTGAGGAGCTCGCTGTGGAGGTCTCCGCTGGTTGCGGAGACGTCGTGGAGAAATCGGTACCGATTGCCATGTTGCTCTTTATTTCTCTATACTAAACAAAAGTCGGCTCCGATGTTCATGTTGGTGATTGCGCAAGAATTACTTTATCGGGGGCTTGAAGATGGGGAAGGTACTAAGCCTTGCTTGCGGAGAACTGTGTGATGTTGCGTCTTCAAAAATGATAATTTCACACTCACCTGCTTGAAAAGCAAATACTTCAGTCCTGAGCGTGCACGGGCAAGGCACAGAACACACAAATTCAGACTGTGGCAAAATGTCACTGTCAAAGTCTATGTCTTCGCTCGATAGATACTTTTCAGGATTCCTGCTAATTCTGCACGAGGAAAGGAATTCGCGGGTACAAGTTCTTCATGATCGTCGCGTATATCTTCCAGCACGAGGTGCTGGAGGAAGCCTTACCGCCCTCTAGAAAGGCATTTGGTTACACGTAGTTTTGGCAGAGGAAAAAAAAAGAAACCCGGTGGCAATTGTATGGTTTTGGTTACACAGAACGACGAGCATTCACAAATTCGTCAGCGCAAGAACTACACTCAGGCAACATTAGCCGCTGCGCAAGCACTATCTACGCCTGCCGCATGGGCTGTAACGCGTCCGACACCTTGACCGGCGCTCCGGTTGCCGCCTTCACATCTTCCACACTGTATCCGTCAGCGATTTCGGTTAAAACCAACCCTTTCTCACTATCCACCTCCAGCACGCACATCTCCGTGATGATCAAATTCACGCACGTTTTGCCCGTCAACGGCAAGGTGCACTTCTCCAGAATTTTCGGCTTGTTTCCCTTCGCGGTGTGTTCCATGGTAACCACCACTTTCGTCTTCCCGCCGGACCCGACTAGATCCATCGCACCACCCATGCCCTTCATCATTTTTCCGGGAATGATCCAGTTCGCCAAGTCCCCAAATTGGGAGACTTCCAACGCCCCCAGCATCGTGATGTCCACATGCCCACCCCGGACCATCGCGAAACTCGCCGCCGAGTCGAAGGCAGCGGCGCCGGGGATCATCGTGATGGTTTCCTTGCCCGCGTTGATGATGTCCGGGTCGACTTCGGTAGTGGATTTGGGGTAGGGACCGATCCCGAGCAATCCGTTTTCGCTGTGGAGAACGATGTTGACGTCTTTCGGCGCGAAATTCGCCGCGAGGGTGGGAATACCGATGCCAAGGTTGGCGTACCTGTGGGGAAAGGTTTGTTTTGACAGGAGCTGCCAGTGCAGAGATCTCTCACTGGTGCGCACACCTTTTATGTAACTCGAGGTCCTCACATGGCGCATGCTGCGCTGCAGCATCAAAAGTTCATCACGTCGTCCCTGAATCAAGGCAAATTAATTGCCCTCATCAAAATGATGAAGCAGAAACTCAAGACTGAAGATGTAGTACATTCCATCCCTAAATTCCAGCGCAGCTCTCCTCCCAATCCTTTCCCTCTCCGGCTTCAGCTTCTTCTCTGACCCATCTCCCGGGTCGGCCAACACCGTCTTCTCGATTCGTTTTTCGTAATTAGTCCCACCCAGAACCAGGCGGTCCACGTGGATCGAGGGGAGGTGTATTTCGTCGCAGGAAAACGTCCCGGTCTCGACGATCTCTTCCACCTCGACGATGCAGGTTTTCCCCGCCGCTGCCATGATTCCGTTGAAGTTGTTCGCCGTGCTCCGGAAAATCACGTTTCCCAGCATGTCCGCCTTGTAGCCCTTAATCAACGCGAAGTCCCCCGGTAGAGAGAGCTCCATGACGTACTCTTTTCCGTCGAAAGTCCGGGATTCGAGCTTGCCACTGAGGATCTCGGTATTGGAATCGGACTTCTGGCGGATGGGAAACCTGGGAATGTTGTGGCTATCGTTTGTTTGATCAAATAAATTATCAACTAATACTGAGAAACGAGAACGACGAGCTGTGGTGCGCGACCATCAACAATGCCAGAACGAAGTGACAACAGTATCAATTCGACAGATTTCGAAGATTTCCCTCTCCTTAGTAAGTACCCTCCTTCCTGCATAATGGTCCCCACCCCCGTCGGAGTGAAGAACGCGGGTATGCCCGCCCCGGCCGCCCGGATCTTCTCCGCCAGCGTCCCTTGCGGCGTCAACTGCACTTCCAGCTCGCCGTTGAAGTACTGCTTTTCGAAATTTTTATTTTCCCCGACGTACGAACTGATCATTTTTTTGATCTGCCTAGTCTGCAGCAGAACACCCAACCCAAAATCGTCCACTCCGCAGTTGTTACTCACGCAGGTCAAATCCTTCACGTTTGTCTTCTGCACCGCGGTGATGAGGTTTTCTGGTATCCCGCAAAGCCCAAACCCGCCGACCAGCAACGTTTGTCCGTCCTGGATATCCTTCACCGCTTCGTCGGCGGTATTGTAGACTTTGTTGGAGCTGCTGGTGGTGGAGAAAAAACGTGCTCTGCTAGGCTGTCTGCTACTTCGCGAACTTGAGGACGACGTTGAAGTAGCCGCCGCGGCAAACGTGTTTGCTGCGTTGTGCCGGCTGGTGGCCGCTGTGAGCAGGGGCCGGGACGCAGCGGCGCCGGAATGTCTCCTGCACGAGAGTACGAGGCGCATTCTGGCGGGTGGGCAGTGACTTTTGTTTTTTGCCGAGATTGGGGCGGGGGGTTAGAGTGGCAAGATTCAGCGCTGCACTCTTCAGGTGGATTCTTAGGAAGTAGCAAGAAAACTTAAACGACAACAAGCGCTCGGTGCCGGAGTCTCTCGAGTTTGCCAGACTAGTACCGGTTTTAGAGCCACAGTTCTCACCCTCGTCGTAGTTTGCAGCACCTCCTCAGCAGCCTCATAGAGATACTATCATGCACTCATTGCTTGTTCTACTTGCAAAAAAACGCCGAAGAAAGAAGTTGAAGTCTCGAAATAGAAACAGAGTGAAAAAAATCGCAAATAATTCAAAAAAATACACGGGCAACAGAAACGATGGCTGACACCACTTTGCGTTCCGTTAAAGATCGGTCTCCCTATTTGGTTGCGCATTCGCACGCGCGTGTGCATGATGATCACAGAAAATTTTCCATCGTCCAACTTCAAAGTCCAAACCTCAAGAATTATCTTCCCTACAGGCCGCAGCCAAAACCGCCGCCGCACCGATGCAGCTCCCGTCCTCACAGGCATCCTTCAAAACCACGACAATATCCTTCGGAATGTCCGGCGCAGCTTGCACCAAGCTCATCAAGTGGTCATTGAGTCTCTCCTTGTACTTCGGAAACGATTTGTACACTGTACCATCCACAGGTATGACAATTTCCTTCCTCTCCGGCTGTCCGGAGAGAATCTGCCGGACCATGGACACTATCATCACGGCGGCCATCATCGCCGATCGGCCGGAAATGACAGAACACACCTTGAACAGTGTGAGAATGTCTCTTCTACTGGCATTATCAGCGTTTGATGTTGTCCCTGAGGACATCTTCCTATCCCATGTCGCCGGGCCGAAAATCTGCCTGAGCACCCCGCGGCCGTCGTTGTAGGGGCTGGCGACTGTGGAAGCCATCATGTGCGTTTCGAAAACCGTGTGCGGGTGGTCGGAAAAGAGGAGACCCTGAAAGGTTTTGATCTTGCTAGTATTTTCTCACACATCGACATCAGTCGTGGTTCCGATGATGAAAGAAACATAAGACAAGAAAACGCATGACTGATCGAGCATCAACCATAAAGCAACATGAACATAGAAGCGGACAATCTCAAGAATAAATACGTGCTCCTTCGCCTCCACAAAGGCCATTCCGGATTCCTGCAATTCCACCAAGGTTCGAAACACCAACTCGCCCAGATAGTGCCCCGCTATCATCTTCTCAATGTGCTGTGCGCCGGCGTTGCTGCTCTCTGCGTCTAGATCTTCGTCCATTTTCGTCCTTCTGAGACCCGTGTCGGTGAACGCGCCGCACTCGCAATTGATGCACATCAGGTTGTGATGAAGATGGTTCTTCGCTTCTTTGTTGATGCGTGCTGTTGATGAAGATGACGAAGAGCCCCCTGCTACCGTCGATTCTGCTCCTGCTTCACCAGAACTACTACTCATCAACGACGACGACGCGCTCGCCCCGCAGATCCCCGGAATCACAGTTCTGAAAAAGCTGCCAACTGTCGGCTCCCAGCAAGAGGAGAAACACTCTGCTAGAGAGAAGGACGTCGCTCCCTTCGCACCAGCAGCAGCTCCACTCTCCACCTCCAAATGTAATTTATGAATCCGGTCTACCCTTTCCAAATACGCACAGTTTGTCCCGGTCCCAATGATGACCCCGACGGCACAGGAGTCTGGCTCTTTCAGCGTGCCGGACATCAGCGCCCCTGCAGTGTCGTTGATCAACGCTTGGACCGTTACGGGGATGTTCCGCGCTTTTAATTCATTTTCCAGCAACTCACAGACGTCCTCGCCCACAACCCCCGTCGCGCAAAACCCCTTCGCCCAGTTGGTCAACAAGCCGGAGCCGAGCGCCGTTTGGTGCAGGGGAAAGGAAAAGGTGAAACCGAGAGGATAGGAGTTGGTTCTCTGGCGCGTCGTAGTTGCGCTCGGAGGGAGGCTTGTCAGCGGATTTTTCGGTGGCTGCGTCACGGGCGTCGGCGTTTCGGACAGAGAAACGGTTTCGTTTTTCACGTAGTTTGGTGATGACCCGATCTTACTGAACGCAGGACCAGCCGGATCGTTCATGTTCACATGGTCCGTTTTACTGACATTATTGTCAAAAGCGTCATTCTCATTGTTCGTGTTTCCCAGGAAACCTCCGCCAACAGGAGCTGCTGCTGCTGCACCTGCGCCAGTTGCAGCTGCACCCTCTACTACAGGAACCAAATTTGCATCTTTCAGTAACTCCCCGATCTCTTCCGCGACTAATCCAAACAGATCCCTGTGCGTTCCAATCTGCGCCTTCCGTGGGATTTTCTTCTTCCGGGTCGCACCGGTGATGTACTCCCCGTTCTTCCCCGTGAGTTTCACGTGCATCACCCGGAGGTTTGTTCCCCCCAGGTCCACTGCGATGCAGTCCTGCTGCTCTTTCCCGGTGGGGAATTTCTCGATAAAAGTCGGGAGCATCTGGATCAGGCACCCGTGCTCTTCCAGCCCTTTCTGCATCTGTTTGAGCAGATGGTTTGAGAGGTTCAGGAGTTCTTCAGGCGTAAAAAGGAACCATTTTTTCAGCTGCTCGTCCACCGCGTCCTCCTGGACTCGCTCCGGGGAATTGCGGTTGGCATAGCGAATAGTTTTCTCGGGCGGGACCGGAGGCGTCGTGGTGGTCATGGTTGTCATTTTATTTTCATTCGTGTACGATTTTATGTGGAGGAAAGGCAAGCAGCGAGATATGAGACCATGCGATCTCTGCTGCGCAAGGAATACCGACCGATCTGAACAAAACTACACATCTATATGATGTTGAACGAGACCGAGTACGAACGAAGAAATCCTGGACCTCCTGCTTGATCCCATCATCGTCTGATCTTGTTTGCTCTGGGCACAAAGAACAGGGCAGAACGAGAACGGCTGCTCAGCTCGAGCGCTTTTGAAAGTCGCGCCAGGCGGCCCAAGGACAAGGAGTGACAAGAGAAAATGAATTTACTGTGTTGTCCAAACGACAGGACGTCAAAGCTCTTCCTAAATTTGTTTTCTTCAGGAAAGATTCTCATTTTGAAAAATTAGCTCTCAGTCATTGACTTTTACTTCGTCATCCCTACTAGTCAAGTTCTGTTCTGTATTCTCAAATAAAGGTAAGCTCAAGACTTCTGCTTGCTCCCGCGAGCCAGCACCGTAGTCCGTACTGCGTGAATCTCGAAAAGTTCAAGTGAAATAAGTTTGTGTTCGTTGAAAAAGAAACATAAAAACAATTCATTGCCGCATCGGTCAGAGACACGGCGTCACGTTGTTTGTGTAAATTTCGATAAAACAGTAGCTCAACTCTCGCACTGGCACTCTCGTTCTTCAACTCTTGGTATCATTAAGTTTTCATTCAGCGGTACGCAGTTGCATTCTAGATTTTACACGAAAAAAAAAGCACAGTAAAAAAGTTAAGCTCAAGTACGAACGTCTTGTTCACCCCACGCAGTGGTACTACTATGGGTGGCGCGAGAACGTTCATGAAAGTTCAAAATGGGTAGTAATTCATTGGCGTTGTCAATCAAATTTCCGCACCACAAAAAATAGAACGGTGCCACGCCTCTACTCACCCATAATGCACCCGTTCCAAGTCGGCAATGAGCCGCACGTAGGAAATCTTCGCCTCTACATCTTCCTTTTTGTACAGCAAGCACAGCGCGTTTTCCACTTCTTCCACACTGAACCCAACCCCCGTTGCGATCGAAAACGCGTCGCAAACCTCCGCCGCCGACACGAAGCACACGTTGGACTTCTCGCGCTGTCGAAATTTTTGCAGAATCTGGTGCTTCCAGGAGCTTCTCGCGACAAGTGATGCCATCTGCTGCAAGTTCTTCCTCGTGTTTTTCTGGAATTGCAGTTCGTCAACCGACTTTTTCAAATTCAGAAACTGTTCTTCGGAAAAGGGAGTGAGTTCGATCAAATCGACTTTCGCGTAATCCCGATGTAAGATTTTCAGAAACTCCTCGAATTTGATCGCAGTGGACGGAGCGGGAGTGAAAAAGTGGAACAGGCGGGAAGCGTCGACCGCACGGAGACGGTAGCCGTAGGCGAAGAGGAGGGCCTGATTTGGATTGAAGTGTTCTTTTCGCTTGCTATTGTGCTTCACAAATGCCATGAGATTGCAACATGTTGATTTAAACCAACTGCATGAAACTTTTATCACATGATCATGAAGGGAAATCCTACCTGAAAATCCTGAAAGCACAGCACGTTGTCCTTTTCTTTGTCGAATTGCCGAAACAGTTTTCGCGGGTCCTGCTGCTGCATCGTGGTGATCAACTGTTTCAGCATCTGGCTCAACGTAGACTCAGAAACCGGCGCTGCGGCAGCGGAGGCGACAGAGGGAATCTTGAAAACGGTGGTAGCAGACAGTTCCGGCTTCGCTGTCGTATTTGCAGCACCTGCCGCACTCGGCACCTCCTCCTGAGCAGCACCAGCAGCAACCTCCTTACTCTTACTCGGATTCCGTTCCAAGTACTGGCTCGCAAACGGGCACATCCCTTCCACGCGGAATTTCAAGCCCTGCAGCTCGAACTCCGCGCCGATTGAAGCGAAGTCTGTCGGGGAGAAGAGTTTGTTGTTTTTCTCCCCATTCCGGTAGTAGCCCTTCTTCACGAAATTTCCAAAAGCGTCCACCTGCTCAAGTCCGTCCTTCACCGCGTACTCCGGGATCACGACCTTCAACTGGTTGTCAAACAAATCGTAGACCAGCGTGTACCGTTTCAGACTCGAACTCGTCTTCGTCAGACAGGTCACGTCGAACTGGAGACTGCGGCCGTCGAGCGCCACGTTGTAGGTGGTTTTCTGCTGGGACCGAGTAGCGGGAAAGAAGTGCGTTTTCGTGCACGTGGTGTCTATGTCTTCCGGACGGGATGGTGGTGCGAGCTTGCGGGTGGACTGTGGTTCAATATCGAAATCGGGGTTTTTCTTGCCGACTTTCATGCTTCATTTGACTCCTAATCAACCTGAGCACGTGGTACTATGCTGCAACAAAAAAAAAACCTAAAATCAAAGAAAAACTGTACCTGCATCTTGTCCTCGTCTCCTCCCAACAGCGATCGCACAGTTTCCATCTTATTCCGGTTCCCCGCTTCCCCGGTCGCGAATAGACCTCCTTTCCGCCGTGTCGTAATATGCCCCGCACCCCCTCTTCGCGGGGACCACGAGGGTAGACCGAAAACGGTTTGCTGTTCCCCTCCTTCGTTCGCTGCTCCAGAAGCGGTTAGCTTCAGCGTCTCCATCACTGCTGCGTCCTCTTCCCGGCGGAGACAGGTACGGGTAAATGCTCTGGGCTCGTGGTTGTTTTTCTCCCCGTCGCCGAATCTTCCGGAGTAGAGCCGCTGCCCCTGCTTCGTGCAAACGAACTGCTGCTTCTTGGGGTAGAAATTGGCGGCGTTCATATTTTTCGCGGATGAGGCCCCGCTGGTGGAGCTGCTGCAGCCAGGCAATTTGTTCTCCGCCGTTTGCAGCATCAGCTGCAGCTGCGCGATGCGCTCGGCGCGGCCTTGCTCTTGGGCGACCATGGCTTTTGTGTTTGAAAAAGCTGTTTGGTGGGTGGTAGATGAAGCTGCTTTTCAGTACTACCGGCACGTCCCTTCGACGTTCTTGCCTAAAAATATTGCTGAGTTTCCATATTGCATACTTCTGCGGCGATAATCTGACGGCTTCATGTCCTCGTTTTGCTCAGTAGATGAACGAAGGACAGCATAACGACATCGCAAAGTGTTCGATTGTCTCTCGAGAGCACCAGATCATCTACTTTGTCTCTCTTGTTTTTTTTTCTTGATTTCGTCTAGCAACTCCTTATCTCTCAGACCTGAGCAGCTCTCCGACTCAAGAAAGGAACGCAACACGAAAAAGGTACCAAACTGCAAGCTACAAAATAGATTATAGAACAGTTACAGGATTCTCGTACGTGCCTTACTCTTTCTCTTTACCAAGAATGTTTCCCGACCCATTATTTCTTTTTGTTTTTCTTGAAAACGGGCAAACAAATCGTACATTCAGAATGAGTCCACTGAATTTGTGGAGGTACGGTTCGACAATTTTTTCTTGTTGTTCTTCTTGCGCGAAAAAAAATGAGTTTGCGGAACGTCTAGCTGCTCGTGCGGGGGAACATATCTGTGGTTTTACCACCACTGGACACTGGTTAAGGGTGGCTTTCCCAAAAATAGAACCTCTACTTCCTGCTCGTAGCTGGAAGTTGTGACAGTCTAGACGTACGTAGTAGGGGACTCAAGTGGTTTTGCCACCACGAAATAAATCCTCGTTTTTTTATTAATGTATGTGAAAACACGTTTTCTCAAGGTTAAGGTTATTCAAGTATCTGCCTCGGGCTCTTTAGCTTTAGAATGGAAATAGCCTTCGGCATGTCCACATTGTTTTGGTAACGCGATAATGTGCTTTTGTGATTCTTTTAGGGGGAAGGCAGAGAACTATAGATTGCTTCCTTGGACAAAAGACGATTAGCGGTACGTACGGCCTCGATTGTTGATGCTATGTCGCCGATCTGTGTCTGTCTCAACAACTAAATACAGCCGCTCTATTCGTTGCAGAGCGATGCGGAAAGTCTTCGGTTCGTCCTTTCGTGACCACGTCATTGGGGTACAGCCAGAAGGTCTTGACTGTCGTGAATACAGCATGGGTGATGGTGGGTGAGCTGCACACATCCACCGAAAAGGCAAGATCGTGATCAGATTGGGTCCTCCACTGTAGCTATTGAAAGATAAACAACAAAAAAGCATAGGTATAGTTCTTCAAAACGACTACGGAACTCGCGTACAACACCATGGAATGAGTACAACTTTAAAAAAAACTTTTTACTATAGCAAAGTAAAGATGAACGCTTTCCTGTTCCTCCATATCGGGCTCGATCAACTTGTTTGACCTCCGGCGTGATTCTTTATCACCAGCCAAGTTGTAGCCGATAACCATATTGGGAGTGCGACACGCTGCACCAAGTAATAGCCTTAATTTCGAGGCCAGCGTCTTTGATCATTTTTTCCATTTTGCGATTGTCGAAGGCGAAAAATGCATGGACGTCGACCTGCTCTCCACCATCGGGGAAAGCAACTTTGCAAAGGGCGTCCTCTCCATTGTTCCACAGCCAATTCATACTCTTGGTGTACCCGTGACCGCTCTCAACCTTACCCCAAATATCTTTCATGATCTTCTCCAATACCGCGACGCATCTCTTCTCATGCCGGATTGACTGAGCCTTGCGCACTTTTTCCGTGAACAACGTATCCACGTGGGCCGCAATCTGGGCGGAGAGGTCATTTCCCAAAAACTCTAAGATTTTCAACTTCAACCCCTGCCCCACGCCGAAAAGCTGAGACGATCCGCAACGCATTTTCTTCATCCCACACAGCTCCCAGGTGTTGATCGACAATTTGTTGATCTGGCGCGCCGCAATGGTGTCGATGTTTTCCAGGACATGCTTTCCGATCTGAAATTGCATCTCCTTGGCGGATTTCGCACGGACCGCGGTCAATGGCACGAGCTGGGCCGTGGTGCTGGCGGTGTCGTGCTTTTCTTCCCCACTTCGATCAGAAGCTGCTGGCATCTTGTCTTCGGAGCTGGTGTCTGTAAACAAGCGAGTAGCTAGCAGTCGGAACATGCAGCAAAATTCAGTTTCGGAGAGAAAGTTTTGACAAAATGGATATTCGGTCGTGGAGGTTTGAAAACTTACACAGAAATGGAGAACAGCACGTCTGTTGTGCTTGCGCTAGGACGCGTAGTCGAAGTGACACAAGTCAAAAATTTGTGTACTTCGAAAAAATGTATGTCGTGCCTCTAATGTAGTCGTGTGTTGATAGCTCCCTATTTTTCCTTACTTGTGTCCTCCATAATGATAATTCGTTGTATGTGAGAAATGCTACAACGTGCACACGTGCGTTCACCCTGGCGCAGAAATAGCTGTGGGGCTGACGACACATTCCATGAGCAGGCTTTTGCTTTGTATGACTTATCCGAGGCAGAAATTCTGTGTCTTACATCACATAACACATCGGATCTTCTTCAAGGATGGTGCATCGATCTTCATGCTCGTCGGAGCAGAAGGAGCAAGCCATGTACTACACCACGAGTTTGTGTTTGATATCAATAAAGTAGATCAGAAGGTTAAAGATGAGCTGTATCACGACAAGACAGAGATCAGATAGGATCTTCATGTATGAGGTTCTGCTCTCCGTGATGTACATTGTAAACGTAGAACGGATCGCGAGAACGAACAGATTGCCTATCAATGTCCCATACCGCAGAAGAAAAATCATGCGCCTCATAATTCACCTAGATCTACTGCTTGCGCTTTAATAAATACCTTTCCTGATCGTTTAAAGAAAGGATCCTATCTTCGTCCTCGTCACCAACGAGGAGGAGGATTGCGAAACGGAAATTCATTCATACAGCGAGTTCCAAATCCAACACCGCGTGCGGGCGCCTGGTGAGGATAAGCAAAACCAAAATTGTCGGTCCGTTATGTCGTGTGCGCATGGTGCTGGCGGTTGTGCCTGGAGAGGCTTCCGCTTCAGCTTCTTCGTGCCTGTCTTTTACTTCTTCTACTTTATATCTATACCACACTCACCATCCAATTTCCAGCAGATAACCCCCATCGTATATCCCGTACCAGACAACGGTGAGCCCGGTCTGCTCGATCAAGCGGATCATCCTCATATCGCTAAAGTCGAAAAACGTTTGATCGCCCGAGCCAACTCGCGCGTCCGATGGCGTTTGCGGCCCCGTGGGATAGGCCGCCGTGTCCAGTGCGTCGGCCCGCCACCAAAAGCATTTGCTTTTGGTACAGTGGTCTGCCTGCACTGCTTTTGTGATTTCCCGTTTTATTTTCCTCAGCACCGCCTTGCAACGCTTTTCGTGGTCTTGGTGTTGCTGTTTCTGGATTTTTTCGGCGAATAATGTGTCGACCTCGTCGTCAAACATATCCTCGTCGCCGAGGAAACTCAAAATCTTCAACTTCAACCCCTTTCCAACGCCGAAGAGCTCATTTCCCTGCCCTAGTTTCTTCATGCCGCACAGTTCCCACGCGTTGATGGACAACGTATTCACCTGGCGCGCCACAATCGAGTCAAAATTCTCCAGCAGGTGCATGCCGATGGAAGAGTGCAGGGATTGCAGGCTCTCCGCGCGGACCGCAGCGGGAGGAACCAGCTGCGCAGTGCTACCGGCGGCGTACTGGTGCACTTTTCGAGCAGGATCTTCAATCACGGGGGGCGCCATTGCTGTTCCTGGTCAGGATACAGGGCTGCAGAGCAAAAAGACGAGGTAGGAGGTGTTATTACACTATGAATGTAAGAATATTGAACGCACTATTTATTGACCGATCATGCGTTGATGTCCGATGAAAAAATAAAGAAGTCGCGTAAGGCAAACGTTGTTTGCGTAAGTACTATACTAGGCTTTCGTGGTGTCTCGACGTGTGGTTATAAGTACTTACGTTGTAATCAGAGTTCTTGTTTTTGGTTGTCGCTCTTCCTTGGAAATAAAAAAAACCCAACAAACCACGCATGACTGTTCTTCAATCATAGAAGCTCGTGCACGTCATTCAATCAACGACATTGTCTGCATGTGGCAGTTTAATATGACAACTAATCTTGGATCGATCTTAGGCGGGACACGAAATGCCATCTTGCGTCGTGATCTCTTGAAATGTACGTGAACTGAATTGGAGATCCGTCGAAGGTGATCGGGGACTGGTGACTCGGAAAAAACACAGTGTTGAGACTGAGCAGAAAAACTGTTGTTCGTCGAACCGCCGGCAATAATCACCTCCTCTCAGAAGTGGCCCCCCGCAGCCGCAGGAGCAGGTAAGTATCATTTTATAGTAGTGCCGTTCAATTTGTAGGCAACATTATCCAAGATGAAAAAATACTGTTTTCGTAGCTCGATGCTCGTTTGCATCACGTGTCATGATCTTTCCAAAGTCAATCATGCCCATCCTCAAGTTTCCATTGCTGTCACTGTCAGAGGCAGCACCTTTGCATGTGACCCTAAACTGACACACATTCGTCCAAGCAAAAAAGCAATCGGCTATAAATATAAAACTTTTTCATCGTATATGGCTTACAAGAACGTTGCAGGCGTCAAACGGAGAGTCTGTACCTACAAGAAAGAAGATGAAAAAATATGCGTTTCATCTAGTCCAATCCCTGTGCTCTCAAGCAACAGGTCGTGCAATTTCGGTGCTATGAAGCACTCGTCGTGTGTCGAAATTAAAGATTCAGAAGATCCTCCTTTGAGGATCAGCAGCGATGCTGCTGCTAGTGTAAGGAAGTTAGTACTTTCCTATCTTGATAGGATTTGGAATTTATCGGATGACGCATCCCTCCTGGAGTCGGTCATTCCAGGTCGTGCTAAAGCACGACGTCCGCAATGGGACAAAACTAAATAGTATCAAGCTTCAGTCTCTATCTCATTCATCGCTTCCGACGGATTCTGCAGGGTGAGTGGCAGTTTCATTATTTTCGTCACCGAGGACCTTAGGCCCATCCTCCTCTGCCTCTTTTTCCTGCTGCGCTTCGTCGGGCACTTCCGTTTCAGTACTAGCCTGAGATTTTTGTTCTGCAAGACCAGCACCAGCTGCGTTTGAGCCTCCACAATGTGCTCCATCCGCTTCCGCATTCGCGGTTTCAATCTCTTCTTGCGGCACGTGCAAGCCGCCACGTGATGTCTTCTCACCATCAAGATCGAGATTCCCCTCTACTACATCATCCACGGCAGAAGCTTTTTTACCTTCAGCGTCGACGTGAACATCGGCCACCGAGGAAGACGAACCCGGCTGCTGCTCTCCTTTTTCTTTTTCAGCCCCAGTCGCGCAAATCCTGTGGATTCTCTCCTTCGCAGAAGAATAAGTTTCCTCCAACCACACGTAGGATTCGGCAACCGCCTTCCCGGACTGCTCAAGCAACGAAAAATCCGGGTACTCAAACCACGACGTGACCAGTGGCTTTAATTGCTGTTTCTTATCGGAGGTCTCGTTTTCAGACCCCCCGGTACCGGCGGACTCAAGGTTTTCGGTTTCGATTTCGTGATCGTTAACCTGTTCTTCGTGACTACCCGGCGCCAGGTTCTGTGCCGCTGACTCGGGTTGGGCGGACTTTTCGTCGGTCACTCCGCCAGACTGTTTTAGAGCTTGCTTGTTTTCTTTTTCCACACGTCCGTTCGAAAACTGCTTTTCTTTTCCCCCACCTCCGCATCTTCCCTTCGCAGCAAACAGGAACTCCGCCGGGCCCAAGCAGCAACTCCTGCCCGAAATAAATAAACGACCGCTCTCGCAGGACCGCGACCCGCGCTCCACTAAGTCGCTCTCCTGAACCGTCACTAGGAACTCGTTCACTTTCTCCCAAAACTCCCGCATCTCCTCGGTCACAAACCCAACCGCTCTCGGCACTTGGTGCGTCCACAAATGCCGGATGCACTCCTGCAGGGGGATTCGAATTCCCTCCTCTGCCAATAATCTAAATGCCACGCCGGTCAACGCACCCCCCACTGGACCAATCGTCAGCACACCAAGGATGTTACCAAGCAAACCAGCTGTGAAAATCGTCAACGATTTTTTCAACGGCACCCCCCTGTACCGGTCCAACCCCATCATGACTAACCCCCCGGCCAAGGCGCCGGAAGCAGCCGCGACAGTAACGGCGGTCGTTAAGTGGTGTGCCGCGATCGACCCGTTCAGCGAACTTAGTGTCGTTGCGGCGAGCAAGTTCGACGTGTTTCCATTCGTGAACATAAAAGACGGTGACAAATGCACGGCCGGAAGGGGGAGAGGGAGCAGGAGAAACATGTAACTCGTCGTGTGGTCCACGGCGGAAGCGACTTGCAAAGCGTAAATGTAGGTCGAAGATAATGTGTGTTGCAGCGCCTCGTGCAGTTTGAAGAGCAGAACAATATCGGTCGTAGCACTCGTTGCTGCAGCGGAAACAGCCGCCGGGAAGGCGCCCTGGACGAAACCGCGCAAAGCGATTTGGTGGAGTGGCGGTTTTTTGTTAAGAGCGGTAGCGGTTGTACCAGTGGTGCCTGGTGTAGTTCCACTGTCTTCCCTCTTATTCATCTGTCCACCAGTAGCGGTAGCGCTGATGTTGCTCAACGCCCTCGCCCTCCTCTCCTCCTGAAGCAATTTCTGTTGGAGAACTGTGGCTGGTTTCAGGTTAGCGTCGTTAAGATCGGTGGGGGCTCCCTCCTTTCCATCTTCTCCGAACTCTCCGTCCTTAGCTGGCGTTTCAACCGTGAATGACCCGGATTCCGGCTCATGGTCTTCGAGAGCCCCAACCGTGGTCTCCATGGACGAGGTAGACGTGATTTCGGGGGGAGTGGAGACTTCTCCGGCTTGAAGATCGTCAGGTTTGTAGTCCTTCTTCAACATCACAGAAGTCGTGTCCTCAGTATTCATCATCCCAACTACACGAGCCGTCGCCAACTCAACTGGGTCGGTTTCATGTTTCGCCTCCTCAACGGAGCTGTCAGATGCGGAAAGCGCCCCTGTCGGCTCGGTCTTGATCTCATCTTCGCAGGAGGTGCTCAGAATTTTTGTCGTGCCTCTATCTTTCTCAACATCTGGGGCGGCCTTTTGCATTGCCGAGTCCGCAGCTTCTTCCACAGCACCCGCCTCCTCAACGACCACCTGGTTCTTCCGCCATTCGCTCGCAACCGCAACCAGTACACTGGTTACTCCGCCGAATAAACCACCATACACTGCGGCGTGCAGGCCGGCGACTTGCGCCGCGTGGACAACTTCGGTCAGAGACGGGTGGCTCAGCTGCACCATAGCGTCGTTGATCGCGATTTGCTGTAAATGATGTTTCGCCGTCGAGGCAGCGTGGGAACCCGTGGCATCCGCATTACCAATGACGGACGTGGCGGTTTGGGTAGCGGCGGACGCGGCGCCAGAAGTGACCTGGCTGCTAACCGGGGTGGAAATCGCGGTAGGAACAGTAGTTGTCGCTGTGGTTGGAGGGCTAGGGGCTCCACCAACTACGCCGGGTTGCATATCTTGCATCGCATAATGCGCTGCCCCCGCTGCGCCAGTTGCTCCTCCTTTGGTTGTACTACCTCCCGGTTGATGAGCACCAGTATCTTGCACCACTTTCGCCACCTTCATCGCGGCCACCTGCTCGCCCAGAACGCCCGACGCGGTGGTCCCGTTGCCGTGGGCAATCCGGCCGAAGATCGCTTTCTGCACTGCACACAGCGGCCCGACCCCGTAGACCTGCAGCGATTCGACCAGTTTGTTGGTGGTTTGCTCTAAACCCAGAGCGGTGGTGGTTTTCTCGACGGCAGCTGCGGTGGAGTGGTGATGGTGGTGGGAGTGGGTCGCCGTCGTCGTGCCAGCTGGTTGTCCGGAAGCAGCAGCTTGGTCGTGCTGGGGAATTGCAGGCGCGGCACTACTAGCATTCGGGTGAGACGACGCGGACGTCGTGCCAACACCACCAGCGTCCTGGACGACCTGCTGCACATCGTCCACATTAGGCACGACAGCCGCAGCTGCAGGGGCGGTTGTGGTATTGTTCACAACTACAGGGAGCACTACAGCGTCCGCACCGCTCGTAGCATTCGACTCGGAAGTGACTTGATGCACGAACCCAGTCACCGGAGCCACAGGGACAGGCGCCGGAGCCGCTGGCATGGCTGCTCCAGTGGTGTCCCGGTGCTCTGGCATCATGGCTGCTTGCACGACTGCCGCCGGCGTACTACTTTCAGGACCTTCTAGTACCGGAGCTGCAGGAGTTGTTGTAGCCGTATCAACAGCTATGTCTGCAGCGGTAGGGGCTGCGACTGCACTTGCCATGGCGGTGGCCGTGCCAAATTGCGAATTTGTGATGGTTTTCAGTACAGGGATGCCACAAAAAAGTAGTGTGGTATCTTTTTATTGTTTCAAAAAAAGTGATAAACGGAAATTGAAATTCGAAAGTGTGTAGTATTGTAAGAGTGGTGTAGGGGTTAGCTGCAAATCGATAGTACTTTCTACGAGTAAAAGAAGCGAATTTTTGGGATAATTTTTTCTACTTCCTCGTTTATTTCGGTGAAACTGGTTGTAACTGTAAGTGTGAAAATGCTCAGGTAAGCTCGTTCTAAGCAGACAGCGCTTATTAAAAGTGGTCGACAATTATTCTATAGGCGCAAAGAAATCGGTATCGAGGAGTGTGAAATAGGTAAAAGTAGTTCGCTTTTTTATACACTAGGTCGTAAATAGTGTTTTTCTTTTTTGCCGTAGCAGCTTGCTTAAGACTAAATGCCTAAGGTCGACGAAAGTCAACGCGTCCTTGGTCGAGCTGTTGTACAGAGGGTACCCTAAGTGACTACCAAAGGCACCCATGAATATTCACATCACCCTGGAACAAAGAGAAAGGTATTGTGCCTTTTCACGTGCTAATGCTGGTTTCTAGCAGCGATCCTCATTGAAGATCTTCAACGCGCTTGCGCACAAGGGCAAAGTAGTAGATCTGATCCATCGTCACTGAAGTCCTCTTCATCGCGGCACGCAGGAAATTCGCATGATCATGATCCGCTGAAGATCTCGTCTTGTCATGACCTTCTCCCCTACCATTTTTGACGAGAATGAATCTACGTTGGTCCACCTCTGCTACTGCAGCATCGCACAGAGAAGTAGAGAGAGACAAGGGTATCAGTTACTTTTTAGGGCAGCAAGGGAGGTTGGCGCAAGCCCGCTTGGCGCATAAATTGCATCACAGCTGCGGGTGATTTATCTGTAGGGTCGTCGGGTACTCAAAATAATCATTCAAATTTGCTCATGAAGAGGCTTTCGTTTTACACAAAGGTCTTCGTCATCAGCAACGCGTAGTTTCACTTCTGCTCATTCGTCATGGTTCCAGCTTTTGAAATCTATCGCATGTGGTCAGTCCTAGTTCGGATCGTTCTCGATAATTTTACAGCGGCTCCTGTGCTATCTTAATAAATTTGCTTTTTTTATAATCGACTTTATATTTGCAGAGTTGATCGCCAAAAGTAGGCTTGAAACTTTCGGTAGTTGTTGTAGCGGGACATCATACAATTACAGAATCCATATCGATGAACGGCTTTTACTTTTTCATCTTCCAAAACAAATCTCAATTTCTATTTTCTGTCGTTCCTGCCGATGTACTATCAAATAATCGTCGGCTGCTCTGTCTCCTCCCCATACCACTTCTTGTCCCCTGCGCCGCCAGTTCCCCCAACGTCCTTATCCCCGCTCACAGCCGCGACGAAGTCCGAAAAGGAAGCCGCGTTTTCATTCTTTTCCGAACAGAAGTACCGGAAGAGAAAACCGGTGTCCTCTTTCGACAAATCGTAGCCGTAGTGGGTGAGGAGCTTTTTGAAGTCGTTGAGACAAAGCACGTGGTCCTTCTCCGCGTCAAAGTAGCGGAAGGTCTGATAATTTTGTAATTTAGACAGAGTGCTGACACTCTTTTGCACCACAAAGACAAACTTCTACTCACCCGGATCATCGACCTGGAAGACTTCCTATCGTTTCCAATTGCAACGCAGAATCGACGCATTGTGTATGCCTTGCACAAAAATTTTTCAAGCGAGTAGAAGTAGTACCTCCCGCAGCGTTTTCTGTGCCTTCCTCAATTTTCCTATTAATCGGTGCAGCAACTTTGCCAACTCATCCGGAGAGCGGTTCGCTGGCTCAGGCTTCGGTTTCTCCTCCTGCTCTTTTGCAGCTTTTTTGCAATTACTATTAGAAGTTGCTGACTCTGGCTTTTCAGTCTCCGCAACTTCGGCTCGTCCTGCTTTTGGCGAGTCAAGTTGCACGACCTTCTCCAGGTGTTCTGTCTCCAACACCGCTAACTCCGTGTTCAAGTGCGTTTTGAAGAACTCCCGGGTGAAGGCACAGGCATCGTAGATGAAGAATTCTTGCGAGTTCAGAATGATCGGGGCGTTTACCTGAAAGGATTGACAAGAACCATTTGTCAAGCAAGAAGTGCTTCACGTGCACATACAAGACAAGATAAACGCAAAAAACATGAATCGATTGGCATACCATACATGGATCTTTACATTGAACAACAAACAAACTCCATATTTTTTACCGAAAAATCCCTCAGCTCCACGCAATCCTCATCCTGCAACGGCTGCAACAGACCCGGCTCCACGCGATCCCGCGCCGCAAATTTTTTCATCCTCCCCCTCCGGAACCACACCTGCGGCTCCCGGCCGGAGTAGCCCGCTTTTTTCTCAGCAGAAGCGACTTCGTGGACGGATAGTGTGTCGTTATGGAAGTGTCAGAATCGAAATCGACAAAATCGAAAAATTTGTGATGCACAAAATCGATGCCAGTTGGGGCCTCAGTTTCCAAGTGGCGCATGACAAATTTCGGGACCACCAAAATCCAGTCTGTCATGCTGTTTGGGCAAAGCAGACTGCTCCTGTCATGCTACTCTGGCAACGCATTGTATACCCCTATGCAGGCTTGCCATCGGTCTCATTTGCCTGCCCCCCAATACAGGCGTCGCGTGCCCTACATTTTATGCATCACAAATTTTTCGATTTTGTCGATTTCGATCCTGACACTCCCATAGTCGTTTTCCAGGTAGTAGTTGATCAGAAACATATGGATGTGTCAGAGTTGAAATCGACAAAGTTGAAATAATTTGTCATGCATAAAATGGATGCCAGTTGGAACCCAGTTTCCAAGTGGTGCAAGACAAATTTCGGTGGTCCCTAAATCCACTCTGTCATGCTGTTTAGGCAAAGACGAGCGATTTTCTCCTGCTACTTTAGCAGCTCGAGCTGTAACCCCAAACAGGCTTACAATCGGCCTCACTTGCCTGCTCTGCAACACACGTGCCTCGGGTCATGCATTTTATGCATTACAAATTATCTAAACTTTGACGATTTCAAGCCTGACAGATCCATAAAACAGACGCCGCTCGTACATCGTCGTGTAGCAATCATTCATCAAAGCGCGAAACCGGCACACTTTACCTGGAGAGGTTGAGGTTGCGGTATAATTTCCACCATAGCGGCGCCCATAGGCAGCTGGTGAATCTTGCCGCCAACTACAAGCAGCTCCTGCAACATCAAATGTTCCCATCATGATAAAAATACCCTCGTATCTCGTCTTTTGGTCGAACTTCGCTCTTCTTGTCAACTTCTCAAAGGACATCAGTTTCGGCTCTGGGATTCTTGGCGTTCGTCCCCCTTCGCCCTCGTCAAACTCCTTCGTGATGGTCGCCTTCTTGGCCGCAGACCTCGCGGTTAGAGGACTGGCACAACCTGGCTTGTTCACAGACTGCCCGTAACTGCCGAAGCTCATACTGGAGGAACTCGCCGGCTCATCGGTGTTTTCGACCCGCACCCCGTTTATCATGCGCCATCGCACTTTTCGACTGTGCCTGTTGGTTGGAAGTTGTGATGCGTAATAGATTTGACAACACAGATGGAGTCTGTCATGCACATCGAGCTGCTCTACATGATCAAAAACAAAATTGTGAAGTTAGTAAAGACATCAAAAACATCACGCTTATTGAAAAAAACAAGCCTTGCCCGGTCTTGTGCAGTGCGTCGAAGTCCGGGACGGCGAAATGCGGCAGATTCGGGGTCCCCTGGCGCCATTGGTCCACTTTCTCCAGGTCCAAATTCGCTATCCTTTCGCGCTCCTCTTCGATCGCACTGTGCTCCAAAAGCGTGGGGTTCTTCGAAGCGCTGGCGTGCTTGCTACTCCCAGATGTCGAGAGATTTTTCGCGTTGTCGAGTTGCTGACGGTAGTTTTGCTTGATTCGGGCCGGATCGATTCCGAAATCGATCTGGGAAAGGTGGAAAGACATTTTTACTGTGTAATTTCTATGGAGATCGTCCTTGTACGCTTTCGAGTTTCGATAGCTGCACAACCAGGAAATTACCAAATATAGCCGCCGGGGCGGGGGTAGTGAGGTCGTGGGCGTTTTTTTGCCGACCGCAGCCTTGGCCGCGGCTTTGCTTTTTATGGGCTCACCATACCACCGCGAGTAACGTTATGCCGCACGGTATGGCGGCCACTTGGGAAACATCGCAAATTTTGGCAAATTCCCGAAATTCCTTCCCGAAAGCCAGCCCCCATGCTATGGGGCCGATCCGGGTGCCACGGGGGGCGCCCAAAAAGCGAAGAAAAATCGGGCCCATAGCATGCGGATTGGCTTTGCGCGTCTGGGGCGCTTTTTCTTTTTCGCGTTTTTATTTTTCACGCCGGCGCTTTTTGCAAAGCTTCCCAGGCTCTGAAACCGGCGAAAAGGCGGCCGCTTTCGCGGCCGCCCAAAATGCTCCGAAATCGCGGCCGTGCCATGCTGTTTCGCTGTTCTGATTTTGGGCGCGTTTTTTGCGCGCCCCTTTTTGGGCGCCCCAAATCGCCAGAAACCAAGGCGGCGGGCGCCTCAGAAGGGCGCCCCTTTTGCCGGCTCCCCTGCGTCGTTTTATCCAGTGCGAATCGATAGAATCCGCCCGGGCTATTTTGCCGCAAACGCCCCGGCCGCTTGATAAGTGAAAACCTTTTATGCTCAAAAACACTTCCGACCGCTTGAAAACTGCCGGCCGTTTTTGAGGGTAGATGGCAAAAAAACTCCCTGGTTAGAACCGTTCGGTGACCTCACTACATATGAGTGCTTACGACACTGTCACTGGGCGACGCCAACAGAGAGACCAGACACTCGAAATCAAATTTAAAAGTGTTGTTGAACAACCAGAACCACAACTCCGTCTACGTTGCAGGCGACATATACACACAATTGAAAACCGAACTGGGCAAATACGAAATGTAGGAAAAAAATCAGAACCGAGACAACGACTACACCGACCCTCTTTAACTGTGCAGTGATACATGGGAAAAAAAAACAATCGCCAGCAATGAATAATTTCGAGAGGAATGCTCGCGGAACCGACAAACAGCACCGAAGCAAAAGTAGACGAAAACCAGTTTAGGTAAGTACAGACACTTCCAAGAAATTATTGAGAATGACGGACAAACAAAGACCACGAGCATTGTCATAGAGGGAAACAATCAAGCCGCATTGCATTCGAGAACGTCACCGATGGTAGCAATTAAAGATTGACGCAGCAGATGGTGATGGACAGAATGAACTCAAACGAAGGTAGAGCAAACACCCGGCCCCGGCGCCACAAGACATGAGAACGCTCCGTCTTCCGCGCTGGGAGTCGGAGTTGGACTTGGACGCGCCGATGATATTAAACAAGCTCCTTGGGTATAACCTTTCTTTGGAATAAAAGCAGTCATGCGCGGAATGGAGTACCGTTAAGGGGTAGATGATCGATATCGATTTGTTTTAATGATATGCGTGGTGATGGTAAATGGTTTTTTCCATGACTGGTATGGTAAAGGTATGTTTGCATTAATGTCAAGGTATGCATGAATAAGAATATGAATGTTCACGTGGAATAAGCGTGCAAAAATTTAGGTACTGCAAAGCTTTCGCTCACGAGGCTAAGCCCACTGTGAGCTGAGAAATGATCTCACCGAGAAAAATAGGTTTGAAACCAAAACTCGTACTAACGTATGTCTATGTTTACATTTCTAATTCGCTGGTGCTCATGACCGGGTCGATTTTTTCTCGGGCTTTCTCCAGCTCCGTTTCTGACCCAGACAGCAACGGCATGTTGAAGACCAAATGCCTCCCCAGCTTCCCCGTGTCCGCTCGCTTTTGCATCTCGTAGAGCAATTCCTTCGGCGTTTGTTTCTTGTAGAATTTCATCCTTCTAGCCATCTGCTCCATGCCCTTTTCTAGTTCACTCACCAGAGTGTCATCAGAAAAGAACAAATCCCGTCTCTTCTGTTCCCTTTCCGGCGAAAGAGACTTTGCGATCCGCACCCCGTTCCACTCGATGCCACGGTACGCATTCGGGTCGATTTCCTTCCCTGACTTATGGGATCCCCGGGTGCGACCAGTTTTTCGACTAGTCCCTGTGGATCTTCCGGAAGCGGAGTGGGAGTCTTTCGGGGTCGTGGACTCTTTCGCAGGTTTTGTTCCTTCCTTCATTGCACCAGCAGCTCCGGTGGTGCCGGTCGCGGAACTGACAACGGTTTCCGCCGCGTCTTTTGAGCTTTGTCTCGACCGAGCGAGCACATTCTCCTCCTCAATCCTCTCCAATTCATCGTCTCTGCTGAACTTACTGCTAGCGCCAGACCGCCTGCTCCGGCCGGCACTGGCCTCGACCTGTCTCGCGGCCGAAGTAGTCGTGTCTCCTTTCGTGCCACCCGGCGTGGCGCTGCTGCTGACCTGCTTGGAGCTCTGCGATCCCCGCTGGCTCTGCGACTGCGATAAACTTCTACTGTCCGAATCCTTCTGTGAGTGGCTGTCCTTCAAACTCTGACTGTCGGATTTGGATTCTGATTTCTGATCTTTATCCCCGCCGGCGGAACTTTCTTTTTCTCCCGTCCCCACCGACTTCGCGACGGAACCCTGATCACCACTTGCAGGTCTCTTTTCCTTCTCTCCATCTTCCTGTCCTGAGCCCGACCGCTCACCGCCAGTCGCGGACGACGATTCCTCCGTGCCACTCGGCTCGTCCTGCAACCGCAAAGTCGCCCACTTCGACATGGGCGCGGGCAGCCGCTCGTTCAGAGCGCGCTTCAACAAACGCGGGTCTAAATTCGCCAACACGTTGTCTTTTTGGTACTTTTCCAAAATTTCCACCAGCTCTTCCGGCGCGACATCTCGCTCGCTGTCGAGCAGGTTGACGAGCTTCTCCAACATCTGCTTATCCTTCCGGACCTCAATCGGGTCCTCCATGTCGTACAACTTCTCCCCTCTCTGCATCTGCTGGATCAAGTGCAGCCGTCTTCGGACCCGGACGATCGGTGGGAGTTTCGACTCATCGATATCGCCATCCTTCGGTAGCGGCTTCAAACCGCCCAAAGTGAACTTCTTCGACTTGGACCAGAAGGGCGACAAGTCTTCCCACAAATCCTGCAGCAAATGCTTCAGAACCAACTCGACCAGCAACGGGGAATTTTCCACGATCGGCTTCACACTCTCCTTCCCGAGCTGTCTCGGCGCAACTTGGTCCTTCAACAAATTGTAAACCTGGTCGCGAACCGGCGGCGCGGCATTGTACCGGCGACGCTTCTCGTCCTCATCCTCACTCGACTCCTCCTCTTCTAACTGCGCTTTCTGCCGCTTCCGCGGCCTGACCTTCCTCTGTCCGCCAACGATCAATGGCTGGACCAGTCTGTGGTCCCCCGGCTTCGCCGTTTCGTGGAGCAATAAAGTCCCCGGCACGACGATTTGGTAAAACTGCGAGCGATCAAACTGCTCCCCGAAGACGGAGAGGATCTGGAAATCCGCCGGAACCTTCGTTTTGATCATCTCATTCGGGTCGTAGTGGTCGGATTCGGTGGAGGGAAGTAAAGACTCAGCGTCCAACAAATCGATTTTGTCCTTCTCCTTGGACTTCGACAATTTGTTCTCGTCGTCGTCCGGGTCTAGCCCGGACATGTCTCCGCCGGAGTCGGAACCGCCAGGTGATTTATCACCGTTTTCGGAATTGTCATCGTCGTCTTTCTTATTTTCCGCTGCCGCTTTTTCACTGCTCGACGCCCACCCCTCCAGCCTCTCGTCCGGATCGTAGCCGGAGATTTCGGAACTGTCACCAGACACCGGGAATCCAAGGACGCCCCCGCATGCCTCCATCCTATCCGCCCGTGCGTTCTCCATCACGGATAAGAATGCTTCCTCAATCTGCTCCTCTTCCACCTTCTCCAACGCCGCCAATCTCGCCTCCTCCTCGATCCTATCCTGCTCCTCGCGCCACGCTAGCGTCGATTCCCCGGTGTGCGTCTCCACATCCCCCGCGGTGGAGGGTGCGTAGGAACTCGCGTTGCCACCAGCTGATTTCATCTTCTTCTTCTTCCCGGGAAACCCCGGGAACTTGTTGCGCTTCATGTCCTTGTCGGAAATTTTCGGTAAGTTCAGGTCCGTGAAATCGTTGATGCAAATTGCGCTGTGGTCGTACTGGAGGTAGCTGTTCGTCCCGCGGAGGAACGCCTCGGACTCATACAGTAACTTCAGCAAATCCAAACCGGAGATTTTCAACCTCACCAATCTCAACTCCGCTCGCTTTTGATTGCTCAAATCCTTCGGCCTATTCCTCTCACTCGCGGGGGTACCCTCCGGAAAATCGTCGATGATTGGCGGGATGAACTCTTTTAGCAGTTCGTACCGCGTGAACCGGGGGTCGTCTAACCCGTAATCCTTCCCACCGGAAACGAAGGAGAGGTAGTGGGTCGCAGGTAGTAAAAGTAAAGTCCTATCCCTCGCGTCCGCACCGACCAACTCGGGTAAAACCAAGTCCGCGACCAGGCTGTGAAACGTGCATTGCCGCCATTCCGCGTCCTTGGTAGTCCAGTTTGGCCTTCGGCTGTTGTCCGTCCCGGAGCAAACCGATTCCTCGTGCACCGTCGGCCGCCCGGCGGCGATGACGTTTTCCACGGCACGGAGTGCTTTGATCTCGTCCTCGGTCGTGTTCCGACCCAGCTTGCGCCCGCGGTCCATCCTCTGGACGAGCGAAATGTATTCCGCCAGTGCCATTTCCCGCATGCGGTCGAAGGAATCTTCCTCGCAACTCGCGACCTTCGCCAGCCGATCGTCGTAATCCGTCCACTGGAGTAAGTTCATGTTTTCCAAATTCAAGAATTTTTGGTACTTGTGCAGCATCGTCGAAAACTCCTCATCGGGCTCAAAGCCCTTCTCGTCGTAGTCTTTCATGTGCGCCCGAGTCGGGACCAATTTCACGTGCCTATGCCGGCCGATCACCAGCCGGCGACCGGTCCGCGACGGCATGGTCCGCTGCTGGTTCCATCTTGGAGATCTTTGCTCGACGGTCGGAAACCGGTTCATCTTTTGCAGCAACTTCTGGTCCGGCGTCATGACTTCTGTGAGCTGCTCGTCGTCGAACTCCGTGATCTCGTCCTCTTCGGTGTCCCCAATCGGCGGTCTCGGTGCGTCTTGCTGCAGTACCTCATCATTATCCGGGACCAGCCACAGATCCAACACGGAAACCGCGTCCGGTCCGGGCTTCACCGCCAGTCGGTCCGGGCCCTGAATCGCGATGAACTTCTGAATCACCGGGTCCCACTCCTGCCCCAGGGATTTTCCGTTTTCATCCACGTACCATTCGAGTGGTTCTCTTTCGAACCCGCCCAGCAGGATGTCGATGTCGGGCTCCGTCCGCATCAATTCCTTATCTTCCGCGGTAGACTGGTGTGTCAACGCGATAACCGCATCAACGGCGGAGGTCCGTTTCAGCGCCTGCCCGACGACTTCATTGGCCGCGCAACGGGTTTCCTGGAATTCCAGCAAGGGCTGGTCCTGATCATCGGCAGTTCCAATCTGGTCCGCGGAGATCTTCGCGTGTGGACCGCCCCCGGTGGTGGAGGAAGAGGATTTGTTGTTCTGCGCACCAAACAACTTGCTCTGTTGTTCGGCGGAGGTCGTACCACCCTGGATTTTACTGGATTGCGACATGCTGTCACTCGCGGATTCTTGGTCCTGCGTCGACCCAGACTGCTTTTTCTTCAGAATAGGTGCGAGTCTGCGATCCTGATGTTGACCGGGAGTGGTTTGTTGTTCCGCTGTATCCTCTCTCACTGGGTACAGCGGGAAGAAATCCACACCCTGTAACTCCTTCGTCTCGTCGAGGACTTCGAACGGCTCGTCGAGTGCCAAGCTGCTCCCGGACCTTCCCTGTCGGAAGGCTTTGGAGCGCATTTGCTGCTGTTGAGTACCAGAAGCTTTTTTCGGATCCATGACTGGTGCAAGCGTGTCTAGCTCCCCGATCTCGAGAGGGACCTCCTCATCGAACGCCGGGTCGAGTAAAGAGGAGCCCGACCTGGCTGACATGAACTTCTTTCGCTTCATTTGCTGCTCTTGCTTCATTCCCCCCGCCGCTGCAGCAGACAAAGGCCCTTGATGTTCCAGAACTTCCACATCGAACGGCTCATCCAGAAGACTGCTACCAGACCGCGCGGCCATGAACCGCCGTTTACGGGCGGCAGCGGGGTTTAATACTGTCGTGCCATCTAGTTCTTCTTGTCCAGCGCGGTCCTCCTCCTGCTGCCCGAACTGCACATCTGCGGCCCATTCGATCGATTTGGAAACACGAAACGCACCTCGTTTTGTTCCCGACACGCCAGCAGCTCCGATAACTTCTTCCGTTTCGTCGGCGAAAGCGTCTAGGAACTCTTGGTCCTCGTCTTTGCCCTCCTCGATTTTTTGCAAAGCGGTGGAAGAACCGGTTTGTGCGCGTCGACCAAAGGACGAGCGCTTCGTCTCGCCAACGGATGGTTTGGAGGTGCTGTGCGGCTGATCGCCGCCCAGAACCTCGATATCATACGGCTCATCGAGCATCAAACTGCTGCCGGATCTCGTGCGCAAGGACTTCATCCCCTGCTTCGGTCTGGCTTGCCTTGGCGCGGTAGTTGTTGTGAGCTCATCAGCTGCATCTAGTTGTCCTTGGTCTATCTCAACGTCGTACGGGTCGTCCAACATCAAACTGCTGCTACTTCTCGTGGCGCCCGCGAAGGACCTTCGCTTCCCTCCCGGCGGGCCAGAGAGCTGCTGCTGTTCTCCTGGTTCTGTATTGTCGCCGTTTTGTTCATCGGCGTTATCTTTATCAAACACCACGTCCGGGGCCCACTCGATGCTCCTGGAGGGTCCGAACCGTTTTTTCCCGGATTGCTGGCCACTGCTTTCCGTGGATCTCTGCTCCTCGTCCCCCTCATCGATCTCTGCTAGATTCGACAAAGTCCCACTGCGCCCACCCGACAACATCCGCCCGCGCTTCGCAAAGGAGGAGGGTTTTTGCTGGTCTGCTCCCGTTTGTAGTTCTGCCGCGACCTCCTCGTCATAGGGTTCGTCGAGCACACTGGAGCCGGACCGGCGCTTGTCGAACAGCGCGCGCCTTCTTGCACCTCCGCCAAGGGTCGGCTGTTCACCGGCGTCGGCGTCTTTGTCAAGAGCAGGCTGTCCCTCGTCGATTTCCACGTCGAATGGTTCGTCGAGCTGCAAACTGCTCCCCGACCGCGTTGCCTTGTTCGTCAAAAATGCGCTGCGCCGGCTTTTCGTTCCACCAGGAGCTCCTGCTCCTGTTGTAGCCTGTTGGCCAGATGAGACCATTCCTCCTCCTGCTGCGCCGGGGGCGCTCCCCGGACGGTCCTCCTGGTCCTCTTCTTGGATGCTGTCGAAAGTGGCCTTCTTGGCCAGAGCAGCCTTGGTTAAAGCTGCTGCAGCACCGACACCAGCCGCACCTATTTCAACATCATACGGCTCGTCCAAGACACTGCTGCCACTGCGCGCCCGCATCATCGCTCGGCGCTTAGCGGCGGCTTGCTGCGGTTGATTTGGCGGTCCCAGTACCGGACCACCGATCTCTACGTCGTAGGGTTCGTCTAGCGCGAGACTGCTGCCACTCCGCGTCGCCCCCGTGCCAAACATTCTCCGCTTCGCGTTTTGCTGTGTAGAGGGAACAGTGGCAGAACCTGAACCAGCAGCACCCGTGTCTTGCTGTTGCATCAGAATAAACTCCGGCGCCACGCCGATCTCTAAGTCGTATGGTACGTCGAGCAAACTGCTTCCGGACCGCGCGGCCGTGAAGATTTTCCGCTTGTTTCCCTGCCCCCTCGAAGCAGCACTAGTACCGATAATTGCGGTTCCAGCTTTCTGCTGCATTCTTGCGTCCTCATCGTCCGAGCCGAAGCGCACGTCACTGGCCCACTCGATCTGCTTCAGCTTGCCGCTCCGCGCTGCGGACCCGGAATCCACGGCGGACCGCGAGTCCTGGTCCGCCTCGTCGGAGGCTTCTTCGATCGATTTGAAGATCCTTGGCCGCGCGGGGAAAAGCTGCTCTTCTTGGTCCCCTTTCGCAGCTCCGACTTCCTGGTCGAAAGGCTCGTCAAGAATACTGCTCCCCGACCGCGCACGCATCTGCAATCGTTTTGATTGACCCGAAAGAGCGGGTTTTAATGTCTTATTGCCAGAAGGAGCACTAGGCTCAGCAGTTGCAATGTCCTGGTGGTCCTGTTGTGCACCAATCTCTTGGTCGAACGGGTCGTCGAGTATACTACTACCACTCCTCGCCCGCATCTGCAGACGCTTCGAAGCTGCACCGGTTGGCTTTTTGCTTTGCTCCTGCTGCAGCTCAACCGGGCCACCCGCTCCGATCTCCTGATCGAACGGTTCATCTAGAATGCTGCTACCACTTCTTGCCCGCATCTGTAGGCGTTTTGACGAGGCACCGGTTGGCTTTTTGTCTTGCTCGTGCGATTCTTGGACCGCACCTCCGATCTCTTGGTCAAACGGCTCATCTAGAATGCTGCTACCACTCCTCGCTCGCATCTGTAAGCGTTTCTGCTTCGCCCCAACCTGTGCCGGAACAACATCGGCGGGTTTTTCCACCAACCCTCCGTCGTCGATATCCTGGCTGATCCGGTCCGCACCGTCGGCGGAGCCGGCGTCCACCGGTAAATCCAGGGGCTCGTCCAAGCTCAAGGAGCTCCCCGACCGCATGGAGGACATGAACGCGCCACGCTTTGATGTCTTTGCGGCTGCAGCAGAAGGTTGATGTTGCCCTTCTGTCGCACGAGCAGGAGCTCCTTGATGTCCGCTGTTGAGCTGCTGCTGTCCGCTGCCAGACAGCTGCAGTTCCTGGCTTCCCTCCGCGGAATTGTGGTCACTACTGACGCTGGGCGCCAAACCTGCAGCTCCCCTTCTCACCGCGATGTCTCTGCCCCGAGAGGAGGACGAAGCGTTGTCGTCCGGCGTCATCGGCCTATTACCGCCTGTTGGCGCTTCCTGTGGGTTCACGTAGGAATCCGCGCTGGAACCTCCATGGTCTACTGCCTTATCGACGTCTGCGGAAGGTCTACTTTGCGTAGTGGAATAAGTAGTCTCTTGCTGTGCTCCTGGAGAGGCAGACATGGAGGCGGGAGGAGCCTGTCCTCTACCCCGGTTCTTGTCGTTGGGCAGCCAAAACACGCCGTCCTCCTCTTCCAACCCAAGCGAGCCCTGGCGTTGGTCTTGTGACATCATCCGCCGGCTCTTCGGCGAATTCGGGGAAAACGTGATTTGCTTTCCGCTTGTACTAGGTGGACCACGGCCAATATCCGCCAGATCCCCGGTTTCTGGCTGCTGCAACCGCAAATTTGGGTTGTTCTCAACACTCCCCACCTCGCCGATATCTTGCAATAACGTGCTGCTGCTGCGTTGTAACATCATCCCACCTCGTCTTTTCTGGTACAGACTCCCGCCGTGCGACGTGGTCACCTCTTCCGGCGATTGGTCGAGCACCGTGCTGGAAAGTAGTTCGTTGGTCGCCTTCGATTCGTCCTCCGTTTGATCTCCATCAGCACCCCTGCTGTTCAGAAAACTCCCTCTCCCACTTGTCAGTAGCCGCACCGCCGGACTAGTGCTGGTCGCCGTCATGGTCACTGCGGACCTTTTGCTCACCTCGGTGGACAACGCACAAAACCTCGTATCCGGGGTGACCAATCCTAGAAACCCAATCCGGAAACCCGCGGGGCCGACGGTTTCCACGTGGTATTTCGGCAGAATGTTCACGGGCGAATCAAACACGCCTCCCTCCCTGCACCGCAAATTGCTGTTCAACATAACGGCGTTTGCGTTGTGGGTGGTGTTCCGCAAGTAGCTCTCGATGCACGTTTCCAAATTCCGCAACCCGTGGTGAAATTCGTGGACGCCCATGCACATCAAGTGCGTGTACCCGAATTTCGGCTGCGGTTTCAACTTATCCAACTTCTTCGTCTCCTTCTCCGCTTCTTGCATGTTCCAGTCCTTGTGCAAGTAGCTCGTGTCTACGTCGGTCAGCGTCTCTGTGTCGTACTTCGGTTTGCTATCTGCTTGTTCTTGTCCGGTGAAATTTCCGGCGGAAATTGGCCTCCCCTCCTCGTCTAAATCCTTAAACTCGACGCTTTTTTGGTCTTTAGTACTATTTCCGCCGATCGGCGTGATCGGGCGTCCCATCGCCGCGGCCTTGTCGCGAGCGCCGAAGGTCGGGGCTTTCGGCATTGCCTTTTCACTCGTGTCTTTCACTACGATGGATTTGCTGCTAAGAAGTTGCTTCTTCGCCATTTCCTTTGCGAGCTCCTTCTGCATGGTTTTCTCGATCTGTTCCTGTGTCTGGGGTTTCTCTTGCTTGATTGGGGGGAGTGTTACCCCCTCAGCTGATTGCTGCTCTTGAAGATGTTGACCTGGTTGCTGGGGGGCAGAAGTCGCAGTTGCACTAGTAGCTCCAGTTGGCGAAAGCGGGAGTTGTCGAACTTGGGGCGGTGGCGTGCGGGGCTGGTTTCCCTGCTGATGTTGATCTCCGGTAGTTGAAGTTGTCGTGCCTGTCTGTGTTATATCATCCTGCTGCTCTTGGCCTTCTACAAAGCCTTCTTTTAACCCTTCAAGACCTCCTCCTTGACCGCTCGCATCTTCTCTAGTACTAGTAGTCGACAGCGGCTGCTTCAGAATGCTTTTCTTTTCCTTCTTCACGATGCCAAAACACACGCCCGGTTTCACATAATCCAGCTCGTCCTTTCCGTACAGTATTTTATCTCTTTTCCTGGCGCGCGGGGACAATGATTCGTTGATGAACAAATTCTCGCTGTACTCCGGCTTGATTTGTTTCTCTTTTTTGTCTTTTTTCCTTTTCTCGCGGTTGTGTTTGTCGCCGATGTCCGGGGAAGCGGACTTCGACTTCCGTGGTTTCTTACTCCGAAGTAGCCCCCTTGTCGTGTCGTTCAGGAGGCCTGCTTCTCCCTCGGTCGGGTCGTATTCCTCACGAATAGTCTTCGGTGGTTTGTCCTTGTTTTCACTTTCATCGCCCCCCGGAACTAAGGAAGTAGATGAGCCTGCTTTAGTATCCTTATCGTCTTCGACGGCAGCTTGGTCTTTCTTCTTGTTCCCCTTGTCCTTCACTTCCCGCGAAACAATGTCCACCCAACTGGTTCCCTTATCGAGCAGAAACTGCAACGCGCCACCCGAAACGCCGCTCAGCGTGACCATGGTTTTGTCGGGCATGTCTTTCTCGTCGAGGGTCTTTACGCAGGTCCGTAGCCTTGCGAGCGTGTCCAGACTGGTCAATTCGGATAAAGCGTAAATCCGTAAGCAGAAATCCCCCTTGCGTTCGAATTGCTCCTCTTCGAAGAGGGCATCCATCTCCACGTCGAAATTGAGCAGATCGGACGCCATGGCTCCGGTTTGTAATGTTGCGGGGGTGAGCTACTCAAATTAGTTCCCTAAATCGCGCGCTTTTCTCGAAAAGGAGCTGAAGGCAAGGTCATGGTCATAGTAAAGTGAAATGCACTACAGTGATAGATAAATACATTTTTGATTGGGGTCCTGAGTAGTAGTTGGTTAGTGAACAAAGCGACATCAACCACGACAGCTGCGTAGAACACACAGCACCACGATGAAGTACGTACTAGCGACCGATGTGCAGAAGTGCCGTGTGGAGTTCTTGCTCTCATAAATTTTTGCACGAACTGTATCATCTGTATGTAATGACACTGCAACGTCGTCGAACAATCATTGAGGGACATGATCCTGACTCTAAAATGCTATCTTTTGTAAGGAGTAGACGATGAGCACATGAACGACGATGAACGGTCTGAACGACCAAAACTTTCAATGGACGACATCGCTGACGAAAGAACGACACGTAACGACACGACCGGACCAAGCACGAAAAGCTGTGTTTTTTACTGTTTGCGACCACCTTCACCTGTAGTCGCCGCGAAAGTGTAAACAATGCCAACACGCACGAGTTAAGGAGAGAGGCGGCATCGGGATAATAAAACAAACTCCGCAAATCAATTGCTTGAGGTTGTCAGGCGTTAGAGCACAATCGATACATGGTGAATACAATTTCAACTTCAGAAAACCTGACAGGTTTTCTTCAGTGTCCATACAATTTCATTCTGGGTGGTGATGAATAGGGACGGAAGAGTTGTACACGGATACTCTGTCTGGTGTAACTAGTTTCATTATATTTAGCAGTTTCGAGGCCGAGGCGGCTCTAGCAGTAGGTGCAGGGACCTACCCATTGTTCTGCGTATAATTGATCTTCGGCTAAGTAACAAACTCAAGAACTGAAAAATCTCAAATTGCTGTCTACGTCTATCTATTGCTGTCTACGTGATGTTGAATTTTTCTCAGGACAAAATACGTCAAATTTCAGCTCAACCATGTCCAGAAAGTTTTTTTTAGTTAAAATTATCATCAATTTTTTTGATATAGCTTCGGTGTGCTCAACACAGACACAAGCAAATACCGGCACGACAAACCAGCTCCTACTAGTACTTCCGAGTGTATAACTACAACGCCAACGGTAACGAAGCCCGTGCTGGCCGTATCTTCTCACAAATTAAACCCGCCCGCACTTCCGAGTGGTGATGGTAAAATCTGAATATCGCAGTAAGCGACTTCTTGTTCTACTTCCACCTTGCCCTCCGTTCGCAGCTCGAGCAACTCGTAAAACGCGAGCGCTGCGAACTCCGCATCACAAGTTCTGGTAAGTCCGCAATTATCGGCATCTTCCGTATCCGTGGTCAAAAACTTTTCCAGCAGTACCGGCGGCGGGTTTTCGCCCAGAAATTTCGCCAGCTTGTTTTCGTGCTGGGGTCGGTGAATTACTGGGTTTTTGGGTTTTCCGGGAAGAAAGTTGAATTTTAGCGACGGTGAGGAGGACGGAAGGGAGTGGTTACCGCCGGGCGTGGGATAATTCATAAAATCTACCTGGCTGATGTAGTTGTCGGCACCGCCGCCTTCCTGGTGGTCGAAAGCTGTGCCTTCATCCAAAAAATGCTCCTGAGGGACGACATCATCGTGCGCACCTTCGTGCTGCACATCAAAGGGAGGCGCATCATGACCACCAGCATCTGCTTCATTTTCGACGTCTCCCCCTCGCGTTTTCTTCTGGAGATGAATGGAGCGGCCCCCCGGCGTTCTTTCGGCTCCTCCTCCCGATGCTCTACTTTTGCGGGGGTTGCTCTGCATGTTTATTTGTGATGTTGACGCAGCTGAAGCTTGCTCCTGTCGTGAACCGACGTTGTTCATGATTTCTGCGTCGACAACAAGCTGCTCTTCCTCCAGTTCCGGCCCGCTGATGTTAAAATCATGAAGACCCCGCCCAGCAGGCGAATTCCGCCACAGGGCGAAGCTTCTGCGTTGAAACTGCGACGATCTTCTGTCGCGAATCAAATCGATATTAGCATCTTCTTCACGATGGTCAAGCTGTCGCAGCTGCGCGTTTGCTTCTGCAGCACCAGGTGCTTGTTGCGGACTTATCATCTTTGCTGCTGATACTTCCCCTTGTCGTGCATTTCCTTTCAAGAGGCTCCTGGTGCCACCCTGTTGCTGCTCCCGTGCTGGCCCTCCACGACCGGAGGACGCTTGCTCCTCATCGTCTCGCTGCGACAATTTGTCCGCGGAAAGAAACCCGGGCGAGGGAATGTAAAAGTTCTGCTGGTCCGCAATTTGGTTCGGAGACAGGTCTTCAAAATCAGCTCCATCATTGCTCATATCTCGGCTTGCTCGTCGTGGTTGATGGTCCGCCGCGATGTTGAATCTCCTTCGAGCAGCCGTTCCCGGGATCAAATTCTGCGCCGCGGAGGTGATTACCTGGCCAAAGCTGCCGCGTCGGTGTGGAGGCCCGCGAGCGCCGGCAGCCGATAGACGCGTCTGCTCAACATGATCATGCTGCTGATGGGCAGGAGCTATCAGTTGGTCTGGTCTTCGATCGCCAGATAGTACTAGATGGACCACTCCTCTTCCGCCGCCTTCCTTCGGTGAGCAACCATCCCCGCTGCTGACAGCACGCGCCTCTTGATTATACTGTGGTATCAACGAGGACGGTTGTGACCTGCGCAAGGGACTGCGACCTCGCAATTCACCTCTATCATGTTCTCCTGGCTCGTTCTCGAAGTGGAGTTGGAGGTCTTGACTTTCTTCCATCTTGTTGCTGTAGTTGTGAACAACAGCCTGGTTTCCCGCAACTCTTTCTACTTCTTTCCTATCGGACACGGGCTCCGCGCTCGGAACCAGGCTCCCAGGTTCGAAAGCTGCGGAGGAGAACAGCGGCGCACTGTTCTGCTGGTTCCTGGGAAGAACCTCGTCCCCTCGCACAGGAGACCCGCTGCGTCCACTTCTCTCTGAACCCCCAGCGGCTGCACCGCCAACTACAGATCGAGACCCTATGTCGGAGAAAATCGGCGAAAGTGGAGGTCTGTCTTTGCCGGAGAAATTTCCCTCGTTGAGGAAAGCGCGCTGAGCCTGTGCGTCCAGTATCATACCGTGCTGCGAAGACTCGGGCTGCACTGGCATGTCTTGCTGCGAAACGAAATACGATGCGTCGGGTTGCGAACACAGGCCACGCTGGGAGTCCAGAAATCCGGACTGATGACCGAAAGCATCCGGTCGGAAGGCTCTGGCGCTGAACAGCATGCGGTCGGGTTGGCTGGCGTTGTTGCTGGTTTTGTTTCGCTCTTGATCAACGCCTACGCCAGGAACAACCTCCTGATGTTCAGCGCCCGGCGTCACGTTTGCAAGGTGACGACCTCGATTTTGCTCGGAATCGAAATCGTGGTTCCTTCCTTTTTTCAGCAAATCCGAAAGAACTTGTTGCTGACTGTTCATTTCGACATCCACCACCGGTGGCTGACTGCCCATTTCGCTCGGCACGAACAACTTCTCCGAAAAGATCCGCTTTTTCGGGGGAGAATGGGACCGCTTTTCATCATCGTGTACGGTCATATCAAATCCGCCTTGGTCAACTACACAGGAGGGCGAAACCAAGCTCCTGTTCGTGTCTTGATTCTGTACTGATCGCGCGCGAGCTCCTGCACTACCAGGAGCGTCGTAATCGTTATTGTGGTCGTCAATGATGAAGTCGCTGTTTCTGTCCCCAAAACTGCTTCGACCCCACTTGTCATCTCCTTGGTTAACAAACTCACGCCCACCAACACCCCCTTCACCCTGCTTCAACAATTGCAGTCTCGCCACGTCAACCCCTGCCGCTTTGTTCCACACCAATCCTAACTGATCCAGATCGAGCATGGATTTCGTATTCTTGTTCCCAACGAGGGGCGGTTTTCCCTGCTGGAAGCCCGTGTACCAGCGTGCGAAAGTGTGTTTCAATTCCTCCTCTCCGTCCTGCAACTGCTCGGCGGAGACGAACAAGTCTGGGTGATCGAGATAGTACAAGTGTTTTTGTGTCCGAAACTTCTCGTATTGGCGCGCGTTCGGCCGGTTTTTCAACAAACTGGTGCAGGTTGGGAGGACTTTGCTCCCCGGAAGATGCGCTGCGGAGTACAACGAGGAAAGAACGCCTGATGGACCACCAGCTGTGCTAATAGAAGGCCCCCCGAACCGCAGCGAAGTTTCCATCTCCGGGCGGACTACCAACGTGTGGGTGATCTTCCGCCGGTTCTCCTCCGTCTGCCAAGCTTCTAGCTGAGCGTCGGACAGCACCAGCGCGCTTTTGTTCTTCAACGCGCGCTGCTGCTGCAGTTCCAGTTTCCGCTGTCGTTTCTGCTTCTTCGTCCGGTGCTTCCCTGTTCCCGGTTGTACTTGCTGCTGGTCCATCGATGTGCTGCCTTTGTTTCGCAGCTTCCCCGACGCGAGACCGCTTTCGTCCTGCAGGTTGTTGGGGAAACCGGTAACCGGCGAGGCTTTGGGGAAAAGGTTGTCCTTGGCTTCAAATTTCTTCACCGTGTGGAACAAGTCCCGCCGTCTTTGCATGCTATCTGGAAGTAGCTGCTCGTTTGCATTTGGTGAGGGCCGGGAAATCCTGCGGGGGTCCAGTTGGTTCTGTTGTCGACCATCGTTTTGAGGCGGCCGCTGCTGCCCGTGCGCACTTCGACTTCCGCTTCCTGCTGCCGGATCCTTGAAGTTGAATTTCAACCCGAAGCTACTTCTACCGGTGCTGAGGCGGTCTTCGTCAACATTTCCCCCGGCACCAGCTTCAAAGTCGTCGCAAAAGTCGCCTCCGCCCGCCAGCACACCCGCAGCAAAGCCCTGATCTTCCCCGTGAATTGAAAACGCGCCTGCAGCATCTCCACCCTCAGCAAGGTCAATTTCGGATGCCTGTGTGGAGTTGAAGTTTACCGGGGGCAGCGACTGCGAGTTCATCTCGCCTGGACGAAAGTCGAACGGAACGGCCCCGGGCGTTAGGGAGTTCATGGAGCTGTTGCGAAAAAGATCTCCGTCGTCGTCGTCCATCGCGGAAAACGGGTCGGGATTCAACCGCAACCGACTTTCGCTGCGCTCCAGGATGGAGGAGGGCGTGCCGTCTGGACCACGGGCCGCGGCCGGTCGGAAGTAACTCATTACATTGTCCTTGTTGCGTATTCCGTGTGACCTTCCACCTCCGGGAGTGAAGACCATGGGCGGGCTTTCAACATTCACCCTGCCTCTTTTCGCACTGTTGAAAACACCTCCCAGATCAAAGAACTCATCCCCGACCACCATCTCACGCTGCGACGCGCTCCTGGCCAGCAGAAAATCCAGTTTGTTTGGCGCGGGCAAGGGCGTGGTCGGAGCCTCTATTGTTGTACCGGCTCCGTACTGGTAGTCGTGCTTGTTCTCGCCGTAAAGATCGTTAGGATTTCTCGCAAGCTGGTTGTGTCGCTCCAAGTTTTCCAAAATCTTCCTTCTCCTCCGGTCGTCCACCTGGTAGTTGTCCAAATTTCCCCGTCCGAACCCCCGGAAGTCCCCGCTGGACTCTTTGCCTTTACTATCGGGAGACGCGGAGATACTGCCCCGTCGATTTCTTCCCACTGCCGAGCTACGCGCAACGGAGCGCGGGGTTCTGATGCCGGATAGGTAAGCACGCTTCTCCATCGCGGAAAGACTACGACTCGCGAGGATGGATACCTGAGGTGCAATTCAAATAAATTCTGAATCCACAACGGGCGATAAAATACGTGTTGAGCTCGAGGTCACCAGCAGTCTCTGATGCATGTTGAGATCACCACGTTGTCGACAGAAACCACCACAGATCTACGCCTAAGGTAGTTCTTGTGCTCATCATTATTCGTAAATCCAAGTAGTACCTCAAGCGGCGTCAATTTCAGTCGCTCTTCGTCATCGCTTGCGGCGGCAACAGCACCGGGTGGAGTCACTTCTTTGCTCTCGTGGTTTCCTGCGAGCGGTCGTCGAGGAGCAGACGCTCGCTCTCTACTGTCGTCCTTTTGATTTTCGTCAACAACAGCATCCTCCGCAAACACCGGCTCGTCGAACTGCAGACTGTCATGCCCTTGCTCGAACACGGGGTCGTCTAGCTCGATTTTGCTGGAATCCCGCTTGCTCTTGTTTCCCATTCCCCCGTCCTGTAGCTGGTGCATCAGTAGGCCGTCGTTGAACTGAATTTCTTGGCTCAGGTTGACGCCCTGCAACAGGTCGCTTACGTCATCCGCGTTTGCAACAGCGCTGCCGCGCAGAGCGGATTGCTGCACCATCATGTTGCCCCGCAAGAGGTTCGCTCCACCGCGACGAAACGCGGACATTTGGATGTCGGGTCTAGCACTACCGTCCCGAAGCATCTGCATCGACATGTCCTGGTCGTGTTGAGATGAACTACTGTCGTTCGAAGCCTTGTTTCTCGCATGGATTTTTGCGGGGTCGAGGAGCATCATACCCTGGAGGTGCGATGCTCGTGGGCCTGCTCCTACTTGTTGATCCAAAACTTCAGGACCGCTAGCGCTATTCGGCGACGCGACGATGTTGACGTCGAGCGGGCCTGCTTTGTCGCCGGCAGTGGCCTCGAAGGCCGGGGTCGCTGGCTCGTTTGCTCGCTGAATTTGCATGGCGTCGGCTGCATTATCGATTTCATGACCTCCCCTGTGAAAGATAAAAATTTTTGCTTTGATTTCTGGACCACGTAGGTACAAAGTAGTCTGCAAGAAAGTTCTTTTGGCTCGGTGTTCGCTCAAAGCAAATAAAATTCTATCTAAAGACATCCACATCTCCTTCCAGAAGACCTCTTCGAAGAATAAGTACGTCGTCCTTGCTGCGCCATCGACACCCCCGTCCACACCGGCGAGTCCTTCCACTCCTGACGATGATACTGGACCATGGAGGTGTCCTGTACGAGCGGGAACGTCACCGGTCTGCCGCTGCTTCTGGGCTCCTTCTCCTACTCTTCCCTCGTCGTCCCCCGTGATCACCATATCGATATCCGACCTGTTTATTGCCGACATCGTAATGATCTGATTCTCGAGATGCGCCGCGGACAGCAGATCCCCGCTCTTTTGCAAATGTTCAATCAAGATCCCCTGGTCGACGGGGGACAAACTGCTGAAAAATTCCTCGTCCACCGCAACCGAGCGGTTGGTGAGCACATTGTCGTCTATATCGAGGAGATCCCTGTCTTGTTCCAATAGATTGCTGCTTTTTGCCACGCCGTCTGCTTGTAGCATCCCAGACAGCTGCGGTTGTAGCCTGAGTGCGGCGAGCGGGTCGCTTTGAAAGCTGTAGTTGTTATCCAGCTTGATGCTCGGACTCTTTGCTCCCCCTTGTGCTGCTGCAGGAGCGTCGTGGCCCGCGTCGCCGAAAATATCGTCTCCTGCTCCAGCAGCAAAATGATCCCTTCTTCCAACACTTCCGCCGAGAAATGACTGCGACGCGGCCGGCTTGATAGAGCTCATGCTCAAGCGTGAAAGGCTCAGCAAGTTTTCCTCTTCTTGATGGACAGGAAGATCTCCGTTTGGTCTTCCCGCAGAAAAAAACAGATTCTCATCGTTGAAAACCGCACCTCCACGGCTTCCAAAAATCGGCGTCTGCGCGGCCATGGGTGCAGCATTTTCTGCTCGTCCGGCTCCGGAAGTGGACGCTTTGTCGTACTGTTGCTGCGCGATCGCCTTGCTTTTCATGGGCGTGGGAACAAACGCGGGAGAGAACATGTCAAAATCCACCGGATTCAACCGCATGTCCGGATCTTCTCTCTGCTGCTCCAACAGCTCTTCCGATCGCGCGGCGGAATTTTGGAGGAAAATGAAACCTGGTTATGTGGAGCCGATGTATCACCATCAGATAGATTTAGATTGTGTTTATCCCACATAGAAACGTCATCGACAACAAACAAGGTAAGTATCAAAACAGACAAGAACGGAAGCACCAAGTGTAGAAATGATGTTGGTCCTCGTTCTTCTGTACTTGCTATCTCTTGGGGCGTGGCGGGGCCGAATCCGTCAGAAACTTCCTTCATCAGCTCATCCGGGGTCTGGGGCACCAGCTTTCGCCTCTTCTGCAGCGGAGAGACGGCGAGCTGATGTTTCAGAAGTGTTTCATGATGCATGATCGGATGGCAGCATCGTTTTTGCATTTGGATTTGACACAGCTTGTCGAGTAAAATTTCTAAACTTTCCTGCGGGTTCGCCGATGGCTGCGCGGTCCGCCCTTGCACGCCGTACATAACGGGTATTGCGGCTTCAAAAGGCGGCTGGACCTAGAGAAGACCGTGCGGAGCTTTCCCGTGGCTGCACGATCCGCCCCCGCAGGCTATGGGCGATTTTGCAGCTTCAAAAAGCTGCTCGCCGCCTTATGAGGCGGTCCCGGAGGCTCCCCAGCAACTCTTTTTCAGGTGCTTGCACGATCCGTCCCCACGCGCTATGGTCGGTTTTGCAGCTTCAAAAAATTGCGGCCTTTGGAGGCAGCCACCGAGCTCCCCAAGCGTCTCTCTTTCAGGTGCCTGCACGATCCGCCCCCGCACGCTATGGTCGATTTTGCAGCTTCAAAAAGCTGCGGCGCCCGAAGGCGGCCGTCGACGTCCCCAAGCGGCTCTTTTTCACGTGTCTGCACGATCCGCCCCCGCGCGCCATGGTCGATTTTGCAGCTTCAAAAAGCTGCGGTGCCCGGAGGCGGCCATCGACGTCCCCAGGCGACTCTCTTTCAGGTGCCTGCACGATCCGCCCCCGCACGCTATGGTCGGTTTTGCGGCTTCAAAAAGCTGCGGCGCCCGGAGGCGGCCATCGACGTCCCCAGGTGACTCTCTTTCAGGTGCCTGCACGATCCGCCCCCGCACGCTATGGTCGATTTTGCGGCGTCAAAAAGCTGCGGCGCCCGGAGGCGGCCATCAACGTCCCCAGGCGACTCTCTTTCAGGTGCCTGCACGATCCGCCCCCGCACGCTATGGTCGATTTTGCGGCTTCAAAAAGCTGCGGTGCCCGGAGGCGGCCATCGACGTCCTCATGTGACTCTCGTTCAGGTGCCTGCACGATCCGCCCCCGCACGCTATGGTCGATTTTGCGGCTTCAAAAAGCTGCAGCGCCCGGAGGCGGCCATCGACGTCCCCAGGCGACTCTCTTTCAGATGCCTGCACGATCCGCCCCCGCACGCTATGGTCGATTTTGCGGCTTCAAAAAGCTGCGGCGCCAGGAGGCGGCCACCGAGGTCCCCCGACGACTCCTTTTCAGGTGTCCGCCCGATCCGCCCCTGCACGCTATGGTCGATTTTGCCGCTTCAAAAAGCTGCGCATCCCGTTCTGGCCTCCTGGTACATCCGCGAAAAATCAAAATTTTATTTTTATACGAAGCAAATTCAAGCAAAACCCATACTGAAAGAGCGGCGCTGGTACATGTTAGAAAGATGCATGTTGGAAGTATGTAATTGCATGTGGCAGAACCACACACCTACAAAGATAGGAATGCAGGCGTGCTTTCCTGATATAGATCTTTTCGCAGTTCCAAGAATTTCAAGAATTCTCGGAATTTCAAAATTTTATTTTTTTTCCACTATGTGGTCAATTAACAAGAACGAAATACACCACACATGCAATTTCAACGAAATTCATTACGTCCGCGAAATTTCAAAATTTCATTTTTAGTCATTTCGAAAATCCGCGAAATTTCAAAATTTTGTTTTTATTGCATTGCACACTATCACAAAAAATCTATCACTTCACATACCGTGATCTCCTCCCACTTCGCTTGCTGCTCGACAAATTCAAAGTCGTCTCTCAGCCAATTCCCCCGTCCTCCCGCCCCGCCTCCTACGTTAAGCGTTATGGCATCGGGATCCTGCGCTAGGTCATCCAATATTTCTTCCTCCGGCTCCTCCAACGAGGCTTGGATTTGATCGGCAAACGCGGCGAGCTGCTGTTCTTGGTAGGTGACTTTCCGCGCCAATACCCGGGTCGCGCCCAGAAGGAGATGCCCATGCTGCCGGAGCGTGAGCTCAGATCGCGTCTGCAGGATATCGTCGACAATCTGAAACGTATGTTTATTGTAGTTTAGTTTGATGTTATCTATCAACATGCAGAATGTTGAGTGAAGGGACGGCGGTGCCTTGCGCTATCAATGCTACGACGCCAGATCAGATCGTCAAGTGCTGCAAGAATGCAAGACTCTACCTCATTCACATCAGCCTGCATGTAGTCGGTTTTTTTCAATCTCTTCTCCCAGTGTGCCGCTAGCCAAAGCGACCGCCACGGACCCTCGACTTTTTCAGCGAAATGAAATACGATCCGCGGGTAGGGAGATGGATTCTGCATCCTGTCGAGCTGCTGGTAGTACCGGCGGAGAGCTTCCTGGTTTTGAAGATTCTGTTGATCCAAATTTACCAATGCTGTTCCTGGATTTTGATTGTTGTTAACCAAGCTAACTCGCGTGCGCGTCCGACTTCGGCTCCGCACGCGCCGCTTGCTGGCGGAATTTCCATCGAGGTTTTCTTGATGCTGTTGTTCTTCAAAATTTTCATTTTCTTGCTCCCGCTTTCCGCGACCACCACGGCGAGACGACGAGAGGTGCGAGCGCAGCAGCCGCTGTTCGCTGCGAGGTATGCGCGGAGCGGACATTGACATCTTACGGACGGTTCACGGTGGTGGTCCTCGGACACGGACGGTCACAGGAAGAACAAGAACGACGCTGCTAGACAGAAGTCCTGCGCTTGTCATGCTGCAGCCTTGTTAGTCGTGACCTGGCGGGAGGCAGGTCCATTTTCCTTTCGCTTGGCTTGGCACTTTCATGTTCGGTTAATCGTTTGTGTAGCTCCAGTGCAGCGTTGTAACTTCGGATCCATTGAGACTCTCTGACGCTCTGGAAATAAACTTCTTGGAAAGACTTCATCGGTGTACTTCTTGTTCGTGGTCCTTTCGAAGGTAGAAAGATGTTGTGTGTGCGCCGAGAAGAAAACCTACTCTTAATTTGCAAACAGTGGATGAAATCGCTAAACAAGCAGGACGAGCATTTCTGGGGTCTTACCGTAGTTCTGGCACAGCTGCTTGACACAACCAAAATACAAAACCGTATCTTTCAATAATACTCTTTCACGCGACTGAAGAACATCAGCAGCTCTACAAGGTTCTCGTCCTTCTCCTCATCTTGACAATTGACACATCGCTTGAGAGCACGTCGCGACCTCGTCCACTTAACCAAGTGAGAGAATGACAACCACTCCCAGACCACCCACAAGATTGATGCTGATAACATGACGGTAAGAAGTACAAGGCAAACTGTCAGCAAGGAGAAATTATTCGAGATGAACCAAACAAGCCGGGGCACAGGAGCCAACGACTGGACTTGTTGCTACTTCACAGCAATCTTTCGATATCTTCCAGCCAGCTTGCCTTTGCATTTGTTCCTGCTATTATACTGCTTTTGTGCTCCATCTCTTTGTAGTCGCACACCATTGATATCAAGCAAAATTCTCTAGTATTCTCTTGGAGGTGAAGATGCCGCAACCGCGCTGCGATGAGACGCGACCAAGTGCTGGGCATCTCAATTCTGAAGTAGTTCTGATGTACTTTATTCTCGCAGTAGTTTATCTTCATTGCTTCTTCTTTTTCGAAGCAGAACACAACGCGACACTTTTCACATCTTCTACGTCGCTGCAAGAACCAACGACCCTTACTGCTCAAAAAGGTCCAAATGCGCCGTCAACTCGCGCACGCTTTTCGCCAGCGCGCGATCCCGCAAAATCCTTCCGACCTGTCCGAACAATTTCTGGTCCGTGCCGACGGCCAACGGCTTGCGGTCCTCCGCGTCAACGTCTTGATCTTCTTCACCACCATCACCCTCAGCGCCGCTACTCCTACTCACCCTCTGCCCCTGCGCCACCTGCTCTGCTTGTCGCTTCTTCTCACTCCTCACCCGTTCCAGAATCTCTTGCCTCTGGGAGAACATCGTATCAATCAGCGCTTCCGGGGTTTGGAACTTCTGGCCAAAGGCCGTCGCTAGCGCGGCGGCGCGGAGGGGGTGAGCCTGAGTTTGTGCTTCCTGTATGTCTTGATGTTCGGAAGATGTGATGTCCTCTATAGACGAGCGGTGTGCATGGTCCGGGTCAACGCGTTGCAACAACTCTTCCTCGAAGCTAGTATTCGTGCCCACGCCCTTCTCCCGTAGTCTCTTCTGCGCCTGTCGCAACATTTCATCGATGTCTTGCGTTGCTGCTAGTGGTGACGAAGAAGCTCCTGCAGGTGCAACCGCCCCCGGAAAAGGAACTACTCGACGAACGGCGCTGTCAAGAAGCCCGTTTCGGTTTAGCCGTGGCGTCAACGGTGAGCCAGGTTCTGTCACGTTCAGATCCACACTGCCACCGAGAATTTCTGATTCGTCCTGCTCATGATGATCCTCAGTGGCTGATTTTTGATTTTGCGCGCTAGAAGCAGCAACCTCGTCTGATCCCGGTTGTAATGGTGGCGCAGAAGAAGTAGATGCAGCAGCAACGCCAAGAGTAGCAGAAGTACCAGCTGCTGCCTCGGTAGAAATTTTGTTGCTCTTCATAGCTGCGCGTGCTCGTATCCTCGCCTCCAACTCGTAGGTTATGTCGTAAACATCATGCAGCGCGGCCACGTCCCCGGACATAACACTCTCGATCTGCCCACTGGGGTACAGCGAGCCAAAAGTGGAGGCTCTTTGCAGATTTGCCGCAGCGGCTGCAGTCGTGGATAGTAGCTGTTCTCCTTGTCCGCCACCGCTGGCAGACGATCCTGGCTCCTCGGAGATCAAGCTGAGCAGCGGAATCTTCATGTCGGTGGACAGAACGTCTTGCCCTTGTCCGCTATTACCATGTGTCTTTTTCAGCATCGGCATCAGAGGCGGGACCTGCTGTAGTTGCGTCGGAAAAAATCCTGCAGAGCTGCTCACACTGGACGACGTCGTTTTCTTGCGCAAAGTGCGAAACTGCTGAGAGGTCATTGTAGAAGAGTCGGCTCCAGCACCCAAGCCGTTTCCAGAGGACGTGGGGTCCGGAATGATGCGATATTGTTCATCGTAGAAGTTGTAGCTGGTCGCTTCATCTTCCAAAAGTTCCCTATCGCTTGTAGTTGCGAGGGCCCCTGGCGGCTCGGGCGGAACGGGAACGGAAATTATGGGTTGAGTTCTTGTTGTTGCAACGTAATTACCAGCTTGTGGACCACGAGCTCCTTTCTTGTTTCCCGAGGATTTCATGGTGTAGTTGTACGAAACTGTGCTTCTAGTTCCTGTCCCTGGCCTGGCTGACGTTCTTCCCAACTCCTCTTTCAGCCACTGCTCGAACGTGGTCCCGTCCCGGCCAAATCGGTTTTTGTACTTGCGCCTGGTGTGGCTGTAGAACTCGTCGTCATCCTCTAATTTCGATTGATTCTCAGGAAATTTCGGAAACACGACTTCGGTGTCGAGAACAGTCGGAGGCTTGTTCGGGTCGCGTTTTGCCGTTATTTGCTGCATGTTCCTCTCCAAATGCTTCTTCCTCCGCTCCTGTTTGGCTGCCCGCTTGGCCGTGGGAGAAGCTTTGGTCGTTCCTATTTCATCTAGCAAATCCTCGTCGTCTTCTTGCAGTTCCTCATCACTCAGCAAGCTGTCCTCCGAAGGCGTGTCCGGGTGCGGGCCTTCCTGTGTTAGTGCGTCACCGTGAAAAGCCAACGTGGAAGCAGCTGCGGCTGCTTCATTTTTTGTTGCACCCGCAAGAGCCTTGCTCTTGTCGACGATCGCTTTTGGGTCATTGTCCGGCTGCACACGGGTGGCGTTCCCCGGATCTGAAGACTTCACTCCTGCGGCAGCACCATCACTCGTTTTCAACTGTGCCCTCAATCGTGCAATCAGATCCCTCGCTGCTGCCCCGGGTTTCGATTCCTTCTTTTTCTTCTCCGGTGAAGACGTATTTCCTACTGCGCTGCTCGACGGCTTGTTCAGCGCCCGCCGCGGCCCTCCCTCCTTCCCGCCCGTCGCCAGCGCCAGCAGCGCCTGCGCCTCCGCAGCCAGGACCTGTCTCTCGTTTGAAGCTTCGTGGGCACTGCCGATCTTGATCTTCTTACTTTCTTCCAAGCGCAACTGCTGAATCCGGTCAATCAACTTCTGACTGGCGATCTCCGGGTGAGAGTCACTCGATCCGTGTTTCACCGGGAGTTGCACGCGCTGCAAAATATTCTTGTTCGTCGCGGACCGGAGCGAAAATTCGAAGTCGTCTTCTCGACTTTCAAAGCGGTTCTGGCGTCTGGGCGACAACACTTGGAACCGCACGTCTGTGTTTTTGAAATCTTTACTCGATCCGGATAAATCCTGGAGTGTTTTCTGGTTTGCGGTGCGGTTCGGGCTCCGGGATTTGCTAATATTCCTATTCCCTGTGCTCGGCGATTGCGACGTGCCGAACTTTCTGTTGTTCACAAAGTGCTTTTTCAGCATCTCCGTACTGTGCCCCCTCCGCGGCATGGTCGCTTGGAACTTTTTGAAAAATTTCGAGAGTTCGTTACTGTGCTGGATGTCAACGATGTCTTCCGGTAGGTCGACGGACACGAGAAATCCCTGCAACATGTGCTGCAGTGCGTCTGCGCCGGCGGACCGGACCTTTTCCAAAAACGCCCACTGCTCCGGGTTGTTCCAAAAATTGTCAAACAGCTCATCCGCTATGCCGGTCGTAATGCGCCGGGTAGTTTGAGATTGATTTCCTTGACCTCCAGAGGAGGTGTTCGCGTTTGCTTCCTCGTTCGCTTGTTGTTGTTTCATCTTCCCCGTTTTCTCCCCCCGGACTAACGCCAGCCCGAACCGACTGACGAACCGGATTTTGTCTTCTGCGGCGAGGTTCAACACTTCGTCGTCCTCAACTTGCTTCGTAGCGAGGAGATCTTCGAGGGAAAACTTCCCAAACAGTTCGGCAGTGTCCGCCGGGGGGCTCTTCGGATTGTTCATCCCGAAAGCCGACGACTGTTTGGAGCTCCGGGTTGAAAGAGGTCCACCCCCACCACCGCCTCTTTCCGTCGACTTCGACCGGTAATTTGACCGGCTGGCTGATCGTGGTACCGGCTCCCGCAGATGCATCTTTTCCAGGTAGAATTCCGCGACCTTCTCTTCAAACGATCGTCGGTACTCGTAGTTCTTGCTTCTCTTCCGAACCTCCGCATCCAAAGCTTCTTGCTCATCCTCCGCGGACAGGGTGAGTTTGCTCTGCTTCCGTTCCTTCTCCTCTTTCAGGTTTTGCTCGTTTCTCAGTTGCTCCCGGAGAGTCTCGATGTACGACCCACGAACATTTGTTGGGGAGTTGCACATCTGCTCCTGCAGTTTTGGGTCCGCCTTCACCGCTTCGGCGGCTGCTTTGAGCTCTGCGGCGTAGTCTTCGAAGTACTGCAGAGAGCCGGCGTTGCTAGCGGTAGCATCTCCACCCTCTCCTCTTTCCGGGAAATCTGGAACGAATTTCCGGATTTCGGCTCTAGACTGGAGCATGTTGGCCGCGCTTTTCCCGGGCGGAGAAACTCCACCAGGGCTTGGGCTTGTCATCCCGTCAATGTCATGTAGTCGGACCATCTCGAGAATCCCGGTCGCGCGGTCGACGGCGATTTTGCTCAGCTCGTCAGATATCCAGGGAACATCCCCACTGCTCTGCAGCTTGCCCATCGTCTGGAGTTGACGTTGTGTTTTGTATGATGCATAATGAGTGGAAGAAAACGTCGCACTTTCCATCATGCTTTTATCTACTCTAGAACCAAGAATCTGAATCAGACACAACACACCCGCATGAAAGCCATCAAATTCAATTTCTTCTATACCTTCCGCAGCTCTTCATTCGTAAATGGCCTCGTCATCATCAGCGCACGGAGTGAAACCCGCAGCACCGGCCGCACGGCCTCCTTGCAGTCGAAAAGATAGCGGGAAAGGAAATCAACCGAGCGGGACATCGCGTTTTGCTTCTGCCGGTCGTAATCGAAATAACTGCTCGAAGTGGACCCGCCAATTGCTGCGTAGTTTTCAAATTTTTCCTCCAGGTTTATTTCGTCCATCAGCCCTGGCAAATCTTCTTCCTCGCCCAAGACCATCCGCACTTGCGCTCTCTCCACGATTTCGTACGCTGCGTTCTTCAAACTGATCAGGCTTTTCGAGGAGGAAGAGGAGGACGCAGACGGATCCGGCGCGGTACTCGTGCCGAACACCAGTTTTTTCACCAGTTTCGTCCGGAAGGCGGACAACAACCTCGTCAGCACGCTGTTCTTGCGGTTCCGTTCGCTGCTCTGCATCACAAAGTCGCCCAGCCAGTCGGATAAGTTGAGTGCTAGACCAAGCTTCGCCCAATCGACCCGGTCGAACAGCGTTTCCACCTTGCGACTGTAGTACCTGAGAAAACAAGAACAACATAGAAGTGGAGGCGAGATGTTTGATGTAAAGTAGTATTGACAATCGAGGAGGATGGATGAGATATAACGTGCATGCGCATTTTTACATGTGTCTTCTGGTGACACACTGCATCTATAAGCTGTACCCCCTCGCCCCCACCGCAACCACACTGGTCGCCCTTTCTGCCTCTTCGTCGTTCGCACTCCTCCTCCGACTGCTGGCCCGCGAAGCCGCTCGTTGTGATTGCCGGTGGTTGCTCAGCTCCTCCTTCCGTTTGTCCACGCTCGACCGCATGTGCTGCACATCAAGCAAGATGTCCGCTAGCGATCTGCGCAAGTCGCCAACATCATCGTTTTTAGTCTGTTCTACGTCTATCCCTACGCCTTCCTTCGAGTTCAGCGTACCAGCGACAGAGCTAGTAGTTCCTGGTGCAGCTGTTGGCTGGTAGAACAGAGCGGCGGCGGCGCCACTTCCTGCTGCTGCCGGCGGTGAAACAAGTTCTCCCGAGGCAGGAGGTGATGCTGAACTTCCATCCAAGCCAGCCACAATTCCAGTTGCGATTGCGGAGGAAGTGGACGTTTTGTCGAAGATCTCCCGTTGCTGCATGTTCAGAATCCGGTTCGCGGAGTTTCTTCTGGTTTGCCTCAGATTCGGTTTCCACGGCTGCTCGAACGGGAGAACGAGATTGTAGTCTTGTTCCCGTGCTACTCCAGGGGAATCACCTGCGGGGGCTCTCTTCATCTCCGCCTCCTTTTCTTTCGCTTGCTCATACTCTGTGTACCTGCCCGGCTTCGTGGAGTTGACGCTCAGACCCTTCTTCGCAACCACCGCGGCGCTAGATTTTCTCATCGCAGTGTCTGTGGCGTTGATTGCCGTGTCGGAAGTTCTGGATGTTGCCCCAGTTGTCACTCTGTCAGTCGGTCGGTAGAAGCTTTGATCTTGCAGCGATCCGCTCCTACGCGACGGCGCTGAAGTAGATGCAGTTGCGCCGGTCGGGCGGTAGAAAAACTCGGATTCTCGCGAATCCCGAATAGAGACGGATGATGTCGCAGCTCCGGTTGGTCGGTAGAAATTCATATCATCTTCCTCGCCACCGGCGATTTCAACGGATTCTCGCACTTGCTCACCCTCGGCGAAACGCCCTTTGTTCAACATCAGGGACTTCACTGCGTCGACGCCGGGGGACGATGGTCCTTGCTGTTTTACCTCGCGCGACTGCTGCAAAACTACCGCCGTTGCAGAAGTACCACCATCGATTGTCCCGGTTGATGCGACGTTTTGTTGTTGCGAGTTCAATACAGGAGCTGCGGGTGACCTTGACCTTTCTTCCTGCTCCTTTTTTGCCTTTTGAATGTTCACTAGCCATTGGTTCATTTTTCGGTTCAGCTCCACGGAACGGGTCGTCATTTTGGGCCTGGGGTCGACAGAGGAACTTGAAACGAAAAAATAAATATCAATCAAACGTAAAGATTGGGAAGATGACGATTACCAGTGGTGCTGCTGTTCGTAAACTACTACGCTATGGTGGAAGGGGAAATCAGAATGTCACGACCGATAAAAAGTAGAGCAGCAACGAGTCACCACGAACTGAAAGTAACGACACGACCAAGACGAGGAACCGCCACGGATCCAAATAATGATCACAAGAAGGTCACGAAATAAATCACATTCGCTCGTCGGTCCTCAGGGTGAGATGAAATTCACAACTCTCTTCTCAAAGTCCGATGCACAGCCGCGTAGCTCCGCAGTGGTCTTTATTTTTGTTCTCGAACTCGAACGATGAGTGGCAATACGATTTGGCAAGGACTTGCCCAGAAAGCAAGGCGATAGAATGAGCGTCGTCGATAACTGCGAGAATATCAGGAAAATCTTAGTCGCTGTTTTGTTGTCCTTGTGAAGTACTTACTAGATGGTGGCTTTTTTCACCCACAGCCCAGCATAATCGTCAATTCCTTTAGTTCTGTCGCTGTATGAATCTGAGTCAAGCCATGCGTAGTATGTGAAGCGTCACCATTCTCGTGCGATTTTCGCCATCAATTCTTCCGCTTCCTCATTCTCCATAAAATTGCTCAACAGCGTGGCCCGGCTTTTGGACACGCCCGGCGAGAGCGGCGGCCCATTTTCCATTTTCTTCCAATGCCAGCAACGGCCCTTGACATACTTGTGTTTGTGTGGCTTCTTCACCACCGTCGCCCTCAGAAATTTGGAACTCAAAATCCGGTCGATCGGACTGTTTTTGCGAAAGGTTCCCTGCTGCAGCCACTCGGGGACGATGAGGAGGAAGGTCGCTTGTTTAGAAGTGCTGCTATCTTTATTCGCATCAACACTATTTCTTTGTGAAGATGAAAGTGTTCGCTCTATCGCCGTTAGAACTCGGTGGATCACGTCGACGTCAAATGGCGGGTTCACTTCGAAAAAGTAGGGAGCGCCGCTATTGTCTTCCTTTTCGATTACAAATGGAGCTGCTGCTCCTGCACCTTCTCCTCGCACCGGAGGCACGACTGTGGTGATGAAATCGAAGAAACTGCCAGAAGACCCGAAAAGCTTGTCCTCCTCGAAGAAGCTGCAGTACGCGTTGTATGTTCTTGTTGGGTGTTGCTTGGGTTTTGATATTAAGCCGTTAGCTGTGCTATCGGCTAGAATTTTCACAGCGGGATCGTCCAGTACTTTTCGTCGCTTGGCTGCAGGAGCCACAGTTTCAAGGTCCGACGTTGAGCTTCTTGTTGGCGAATTAGAATCTAGCACAGTCAACGGCTCAGCAGGAGACCCGCTAGTGCTCTCGGCGAGCACGGCGACTCCGTCATCCCGTGATGATGCCGCGCTCGTTGACACTACAAGAGCTGTAGAACTCGCCGAAGCTTCCTCTTTTCTCACTTGCCGTGGCGGCGCCTTAGACACGTTAAACGGGCTGGCGAAACATTCCCGCACCTGCCACGGTAAGACGTCAAAAACCTTCTGGGGCATCGCCGCTTGCAGACCGGCACCGTCGACCTGTTCCTTGCCTCCCAGGGCGGAATAGCGTAGAGCACAGCAGAAGGCCGCCGTGTAGAAATCTATGCTTCGATGATCAACCAGAGCCGACGGGGGCGCGGCTGAGCCTGTATCTACTTCACTCGCTAGTACGCCTACGCCTTTGCTTCCCTTGCCATTCGTCCGATCACATTCTTCATGGTACAGCTTGGAGAGCTTCTGCAAGGCCCACTCAGATAAAGTAATTTCCTCGTCACCAGCTCGCATGACGTAAATTTTCTTCTCCGGGTTTGGCTGGACGTCGACGGTTAGGAGATCATGATCATCTTCTTGTCCATGAGAACGGGGAAGATTTTTCAGATTGCTTTCCTTCACGCAAAAAAGCGCTTGATCCCTCAGCTCTCTCATTTCCTTTGCTATCTCCCTTGCAATCGGCAATACAATCGGCCCGACGATCTCCCGGCTGGCAGACCGGAGCTGGTTGGGCGAAACTGTAAGTCGCTGAGAGGGCAGCTTGGGCTTCTCGTTCTCAGAAGTGTGGTTGCGTCGTGAGTCCTCATCTGGGCTAACATGCCTCAAGTTTTCTTGCTCCTGGTTCATCTCCTCGCTAGAACCAGAAGACGCTGATACTGACTGGTCCTCGTCCTCGTTCCCCAAAGCTACTTCGGGGTCGCCGTCGCCCCGACTTGACGTGGCTGTGTCACTGCGTGATGAGCAAGCTCCTGGCTCATCGGGTGTTGACCGATTGGGAGTAGTAGCTGTACCACAACTGGGCGTCGCCTCAGCCTGCTTCACGCTTTCGACTTCCTCTTCCTCATCCTGCAGCAGTAACTCCCAAGTCGCATCTGACACGTGCGCAAACTCAGGTCTGCCACGTGCACGCGAGACTACCCTATCTTCACTGGCTGGCTCAGAAGTAAATGTGTCGGCGCCTGGTTGCTTCTGAAGACCAGGCACATCCAAGTCGTTCCCCAGCTGGTCTGGTACGACCTGATGCAGCCATTTCCTCATCCCCGTGCGCCAGTGTGCGTAGTTTTGCCGCTGCTTCTCAATTTCCGTCGGGTACCAGTTGTGTAACTTCAGCGGACAGTCGTCCACAAGTTCCATCGCGAGCGACTCCTCATGGCCAGAAAAGAGAAACCGATTCAGAGCCTCGCGGGGCGGCTGAAGAAGCGGTGTGCTTGTCTTGATGTGGTCAGACGGAGCACCAGATTTTGATTTTCCACCTCCATGATCATCTTCATCAACGCTTATCCGGTGTCCTTTCTGCACCAGCTTCTGCTCAAATTGCTCCGCGAACACAGCCCGCAAGTGGTTGATGCCGTTTTTCCGGTCCAGCTCCAGTCGGACAGCGGCGTGGACGCTACGGGGGTCCGGCATTTTTCGCGTCTTGCGCCTCTGTGCTACATCAGCTACATCACAAACAGTTACACATCAAGATGAAACAATTCAGCTGGTGGTCTCTAGAAGTCTTCGGCAGCTGAGTGCTCTTAAAGTTGATTATGATTTTCTTGATGCGTGGACTATTGAACCGGCTCAAGGAGCCACGACACGATTTGATACTTATTTCCTACGAACTAGAACACGCAGATGCAGCTGCTTCCCGCATGATATCTCAGCCTGTCATTAAAAGCACACTTTCGCATTGAGGTCAAAAAAGAAAGCATGCACAAGATGAAAGATGAGATCTATCAACCAATTTTTTCTGTGCTCGATCAGGAATACGAATAGAGGCGGAGCGTGCGCCGATCTTCGTCTTTGTCTTCGATCATATCAGTCCGAATGCCTTTTCTTGGTTCTCCTGATCTTCAACCAAGGTTTCCTGAATCTGATCTGCCTTGTTCACAGGAATGCATCGTGCAAAAATTTTTTTCAAGTGCATCACGAAAACCTTTTGCTCCTGGAACGCATTTCGTCGAAATTATGCATTTACGACAAGCTGTAGGCACAAGCAAAGCCTGCCGTACCAGTAGCAAGCAGGAGGATCAAGCTCTTTGTTCTTCTTGCTCTTCTCCTTCACGACGACTAAAGCTATCAAAATGTGGTCATGTTGTGGTCTACAAAAACATCGTGGGATCACCGGACACTCCCCTCGGAAAGTGTCCCTTAATCGGCTCGCCGATAGGCACGTAGACCCACATGGGCGGTCCTTCGCCGTTCATGGAGGTGTTTAAAGACATGTGGTCGTCATCCCCGAACCGTTCCGCCATGTCCGCCGCGGCTTGCGCTGCTTTACTGGCCTTGATTTCCGCTTGCTCCACTTCGTTCTGCGCCTTCTGCCGGTCCTCCTCCTTCGCTTTCTTCAATTCATCCTCCGCAACCTTTTCCTCGGTCATGGCTTTCTCCTTGGCGGCCTTCGCCTTGGCCACTTTCTGCTGGTTTTCGAGCCACTTGGCATCTTCCTGCAGCTCCTCCTCCCGGTTGTGCTCCTCGTGGGCGCTTTCGCGGTCTCGCGCCTTCTGCGCGTCAATCGCGAACGTGCGCAGCGGGTCGATGGTGATGGTGGTTTTCTCCCCGGAAGGGTTGTCGACGGTGCGAAATTTCTTGTCGTTCCACGTGGTTCGCATAGGGATAAACGCCGTGGACGCCTCCCCCTTGTTCTCGTCCACCGGCAGCTCCGGCAGCATGCGGAAACAGGGCACTTTGCTCTCCCGCTCCGTCTCCGGATGCAGCGTGTCGCACTGCGGAATGTGCGCAAAGTGCATCCGGCTGAAATCGTACTTCTCCTCGTGTTCGACCTCTTCCGACGGCGGTTGTTCCTCGTTGAGGTGGTAAAGGGAGTTCGGGTCCTTGCTCTCCTTTATAGCCTGTTCTTCCTGTTGTTCCGCCAGATTCTCGTCGTTTTCGCCATCGTTCGCAGCTGCTGAAGAGTCATCATTTGGTGTTTGTTGATCCTCCCCTTCGACTTTATTGTCTTCAGCAGGTTTCTGTGTCACTTCAAAGTCTTTCTGGTTTTCGTCCACCGGCTCGCCGTCCTCGTCAACATCGTGATGCTCTCCTGGCTTTGCTCCTCCGGTCGTGTCTTCAGAACCTTTCTCGTCGTGTTCTGCCGCATGGTCAAAATTTTTGATTTCCTCGTGGTCCACATCTTTCCAGTCGATTTTCGCCACCGGGCGGATTTCCGCAACGTAACACCCGTCCTCCCCGGGCACGGGTTCGCACCCGTCCTCCCCGTCCTGAATGTAGTGCCGCTTGATGAACTGGAAAATCAAGTTCTGGGCGTTGAACGGCTTGTGGATCGGGCCGGCGGTACCCCCTTCCGGCCGCATTTCGTCCCGTAATTCGGCTTGGTGCTTGGCTTTGTCAAAGTCAGGGTTGTGGATCTGGAGTCTTCCCGTGCCGTTGAGTTTACTGAAAAGCGGAAACAGGCCCGGACCGTCTTCCCGATTGCGGGCGTGGGGGAGAACGGCGTAGTAGCTGTTCTCCTCGAACTTGTCGATCTCATCCTCAGAGTATGGAAAATGAAGGCGGGCGTAATTGATGTGTGACAAGAAGTAGCGATATTTTTGCCTGATGAAGTCAAAGCTCTCATCTTTTTCGTGCAAAGTGCTCTACCAGGGTCGCGAGCATGACCATGAGCCCATTTTCAATGGCATTACTATAAAAAAGACGCCGCCCCACTGTTCTGCTTCACTTCTGGCATCTGCTCGGTATGTTAGTTTTGTTTGCCCGTGCAGTGGGGTCTGCAGGTCCACCACTAAGCATGTCGGGGAAAAAAAAAAAGCCGCGGGGGCAGCACGACCCTTATACAACTTGTAACTCATCTACTTGTGTGATTTTGATTTTGATAGGAAAGCCTCCGGCACCGGTGTTTCTTCTCCGCGCTCCCAGCCCAGGACGGGGCTTTTCTCGAGCGAGCTGTACTTCTCCACGTAATTTTCCTCGTTTTTCGTCGAAAACTCGTCCAACATTTCGCTGGAGAAATAGTCGTCCGGCAGTTTCTCCTCGGCCTCGGAGCCGGAGTACGCGGTCGGGGCCTGGACGATGGGGTCGTCGTACTCGGCGGCAAAGAAGACCGTGGATGAGGGTGGAGGTCCTAGTCTTGCATGTGAGTTCACCACTGCACCTTTGGGATTCGGCCCGTGAAGCCCTGCAAAGGAAAATAGCTTTTCCAGGAAAAAGTGCTGCTCGTGTACTTCACAAGAATTTTGGGCAAGAGGACCCACACTTCTAGGCGCTCCTCCTGACACCCGAGATCGGGTTGGATGATGCTGCAACAAAGCGTCTCCAGCTATTCGTGTTCCAAATCCTCCACCTCCCGATGCACTACTCCCCATCTTTGACTTGGAGTCCCTAAATGCACTAGATTTGGCGTGCGCGTGCTATGGGCTCTGAAGATCATGAATCGTGCTTGAATTCAGGTGAAAACATCATAGTGTGGATCTCGCGTTTGTTGTTCTTGTTCATCCTCATGCATCGCCTCGCCTGATGCAAGACTCACGATAATTGTTGACATCGTGTTGCTTTTACGACTTTCAAATTACGGGAACAATGACGATCTCGAGAAGGAGCGAACTAAACTGTAACCCAACACGACGATTATATCGCGACAGAGATACGATAAAACGACACGACTGCAGTGTGCCAACTGCGGCAGCGGCAGAAAGCGATAGCGAGACGAAGAGGAAGTAGTATGTGCTCACTTGCATTTCGAAGCGACAAAGATAGCAGGAGTGGCAGAGCTTGAGCTAAGGAAGCACAAGGAGCACTCTTCTAGATGTCGTCCATCATGAAGGTCGTAAATGTGCCTCGTCAGGGAACTATGCGTATGCACGAGGTCGGATCGGCATTCGAACACCGGGACAATCAATCTGTACCACGAACTTTGGACGAAGTGGAAGTTTTTTATTTTACGACACATCGAAGATCTCATTCTCGCTTTTATCAATCGGCGTCCTCTGCCTTTTCTAAATTGTTCTCCTTCATGTACTCCACATGCGCGTCATACTGCCACTCGTCCACAATGTGCTGCATCTCGTACCTGCTGTAGTGCTCAATGAGAAACCGCTTTTCCCTTCCGTTCAAAAATTCCACTTGCACGGTCGACGGTGCGTCGTAGCCGAGCAGTTCCCACGTGGCCTGCAAGTTCGGAAACTTCTTCTTCGTGTTCTCGCTCGTCATGCGCATGATCAGTCTCCTCGCGACTTCGGTCTTTGGCCGGCCGGGGTGGTAACTGACGTGGATCTTCTTCAGGTAAGCAAAGAAATCGAGCTTCGGGAACAGGTTGTACTTCATTTTTCTTTGGGTTAGTCGCAGCAGCTGTTGCTGCAGAAAAGTTGGACTGACTACTACGCAGCTACGAAAAGACAGTCAGCAAAATCCTTACCGTCCGAAAACACTCCTGACTAGAAGAACGACAAATCAAGAAGAAAGCCGATTGCTTTCGTAGTTGCGAAGGATTTCACAAGCAGTCGACCAGGGCACGAAATTCAACACGACATGATAATTCGAACACTACATCAACTCTGAGGCCTCGCCCGCAATAGAAAGAGAAACAAGGAAGTAAATGCAAGCCACAGCGGCCTGTCTATTACTATTGTGATAAGATTTGAATCACAGACTTTTTCTTTGCATGCAGTTGCATTTCAGAGATGCTGCGCGTCCGTGAAGATAGTTTCTAGTACAGTAATAACGTGCTATGTCCATGCTGAAGTTGATGAATAATTTGAAGAAAGCTCCATCTAATAACATTTGCACAGCCGCAACAAGTACAAGTGCCACTTGATTCCGTCCTCATTAGTCCTCGCCAATATCAACATCAGAGTCTTCCTCCTCCAAATCTTCTTCCTCCAGGTCAAACTCATCATCCATAATGGACATCGACTCCTCGTCATCCACCATACCATCCGCACCGTTACAGCTACTGCTTTCATCACTGTCGATAACAATCTCTTCAACTTCATGGTTTTTGTTTCCCGCCGCGGTTTTCGCATCTTCACAGTCTTCTTCAGCTCCTACAGTCCCGGCGTCCTTAATCTCCAGCAGTTCCAGTGTGTTCAGTAGCTGACACAAGGCCTGCCGGTCGCACCCCTCCTCCAACGGAAGCTCACTGACCTTCACCCAAGGAGAGGCACTGGTGCTATCGCCATCAACACTAGAAACCTGCATTAATTTCCGCAACGCGGGAAAGAACATCTCCTCCAATGATACGCTGCCCTTCGGCTCCGCCTGCCCGTTCTCGTTTCCCTCCAGTTCCGCTTGCTCCTGGTAGTACTCAGCCAGTTTCGCCTCGCCGAGCATGTGCAATTCGGGTAAATTTCGGAAGGGGAATAGCAATAAGCACTGCAATTCGTTCGTCGCGGGGTCGACATCCAAGGCGCAGCGGATGGACCGTTTCGCGATGTTCGTGAAGCGGATAAAGGTATCGTCCTGCTCCGGGATCTCGAAACCGCAGTCGGGATTTCTGAATTTGCTTTCATCTTCTTGAGAGGATTTGTTTGCTGTTTTTTCTTCAACAGCAAGAACCGGCGGCGGCAGTCGTTGGACGACGAAATCGCTGCCCATCTGGTCGACCGCGTTTTGCACCAATTTGTTGCCCGCTTTCACATCAGAAGTTTTTGTCACCGCACTCCCCTGTTCAAGAGTTTCTTGTTCTGTATCTTCTGCACAAATCTTCTCTCTCACACAATCCAGTAACTCCGCCAGTTTCTTCTTCAACCGCGCTTCCGGTCCCCCCTGAATCGACCCGTTTTTCCGGTAGAAATCCACCGGCAGTCCCTGTCTGAAGCGAAAATCCTTCTCCGCGCAGTGCTTTAGCGCCGTAGGGAGCAACTCGTTCAAAAAATCCACGTAGCTGTGCTTCTGAAACGTCGAGACGGTTAAGTGGTGGGAACTGTCTTTTTGGTCAATCGACTCGCCGAAGTGGACCGTCCCTCGCGGGATGTAGAGTAAATCGCCCGGCTCGAGCACCACGTCTAATCTCAGCGCCATCCGCTTCTCGCACTCGTCCACCGTGAAATCGCGGGAGTAGTCGCGCGGAAGGGAGGCGGAGTAGTTCAAAGTGTCGAAAAACTCTGTCGTGAAAGAGGACTTGGTTTTTTGCTGGTCCTCTTGCTGTACAGAAGACCACATGGAGGAAGTTGCTGCGCTAGCACTACTACTCGAAGAAGAAGAAGACGAAAAGTTTCTTGCGAAGATGTCACTCCCGACCGGGGTCCAACACCGCCAGCGTTTTTTCCCTTCCAATTGCAGCATCCAGACCTCCACGTCGTCGAAATGCGGCGCGAAACCGATGTGGTTCTTCGCCGGCGTGATGTAGGAGTTGGAGCCGAACAAGCACCCAAACTCGTCTTCCAGCCCGGCCAGGAACTTCGCGACGGAGGGGGAGAACCGCTGGGGGTGCATGCACTGGCAGGACAGGCCAAACTTGTCGATCGCGTTTTTCACTTCGTCTTTTGTCGCGGTTTCGTTGTCATCCTTCACGTTCTCGATCACCTTGCACTGGTTCGCTCGGTCGAACTTCGCCAGGGTGATTTCCGTGCCGTATTTGAGATTCCCGGTTTCCTTTTCCAACTCTTCCTCGATAACCTTTCTGTTGTAGTCCAATCCGCAGACCTCTTGGTAAAAATCCTTGCCGGCGTTGGTAGCGTGGTAGTTGGTTCTTTTGATCACCAGCGGCCGCTTCTCGAAGTATTTTTCGAAAAACTCGGTCGGTTTCATCGGGTAGAGAAGCTTGGCGAGGGCGGAGGTGCTCGTGGTCGTGTGTTGCTGATTTGGAGTTGTGTATTTTTTCTCTGTTCTTGCAGTGGATTTTTGCCGTTCTTGCAGCATTAGTTTCGGTGCGTGATCTCCCCAGATCCCGATTTCGTACTTCAATGGGTCCACGATCGCCTTAATCACCTGCCGCTTCAGTTGTTTCTCCGGTGTGTCGGTCGTCATTTCCTCGTCGCGGGCAAGGGCTTTGCCCGTCTGCTGCTTCTGTTTCAAGTTGTCATTCGCCTGCTGGATTTCCATGGTGGCCTGGGCCCGCTTCTCTTTCGCGGTCTTCTTCAGCGGTTGTTCGGTATTGTTCGGCTTGATCGTCAGGCCGGATTTGGCCTTCTTCGACTTCTTGTTTTTCGCCATAATTTCTTTTTCTATACGATGATGGACGAACTTGAAAGTGCAACTCAATGCGTATGCGGTAATAGTGAACAGATGCACCGGCAACTTCAGTACTATGTTTCTATATCAAAAAATACCTTCGCTATTTAGCGTCTTCTGAAAGGTCCACCTACGGCCTGTTCGTTGCATATAAAGCTCAACATCAGTTGGGTTCTCACCAAGAGTGAGAACATCAAGAAAGGCACCGCCATTTTCCCACATCCACATTGATAGGTTTAGGTAGTTGTACTTCTCGCTTGATAAAATCTATCCCTTGCTAAAGAGTAAAGTCGTGACGGCCAAACTACCAAATATAGCCGCCGGGGCGGGGGTAGTGAGGTCGTGGGCGTTTTTTTGCCGACCGCCGCCTTGGCCGCGCCTTTGTTTTTTCTGGGCTCGCCATACCGCCGTGAGTAACGTTATGCCGCACGGTATGGCGGCCACTTGGGAAACATCACAAATTTTGGCACATTTCCCAAATTCCTTTCCGAAAGCCAGCCCCGATGCTATGGGGCCGATCCGGGTGCCACGGGGGGCGCCCAAAAAGCGAAGAAAAACCGGGCCCATAGCATGCGGATTGGCTTTGCGCGTCTGAGGCGTTTTTTATTTTTCGCGTTTTTATTTTTCACGCCGGCGCTTTTTGCAAAGCTTCCCAGGCTCTAAAACCGGCGAAAAGGCGGCCGCTTTCGCGGCCGCCCAAGATGCTCCGAAATCGCGGCCGTGCCATGCTGTTTCGCTGTTCTGATTTTGGGCGCGTTTTTTGCGCGCCCCTTTTTGGGCGCCCCAAATCGCCAGAAACCAAGGCGGTGGGCGCCTCAGAAGGGCGCCCCTTTTGCCGGCTTCCCTGCGTCGTTTTATCCAGTGCGAATCGATAGTTTTCGACCGGGCTTGTTTGCTATCAAAGCCCCGGCCGCTTGATAATTGGAAATTTTTTATGTCAAAAAAGCCTTCCGGCCGCTTGAAAACTGCCGGTCGTTTTTCACGGTAGGTGGCAAAAAAACTCCCCGGTTAGAACCGTTCGGTGACCTCACTACATATTATTCCGCAGTTTGAAAGCAAAAGCCAAAAAGTAAAAGTGAAAACTAAAAGCAGAAACTAAAAGCAAAACCTAAAAGCAAAAACTAAAAGTAAAAACTAAAAGTAAAAACTAAAAGCAAAAACTAAAAGTAAAAACTAAAAGTAAAAACTAAAAGTAAAAACTAAAAGCGAAGACTGAAGGTAAGCACTAAAAGTAAAAGTACAAGCTAAAAGTAAAAGCGAGGGCACTAGCCAAAGCTAAAAGTAAAAAAGCAAAAGCTACAAGTGAAAGCGAAAGAAAAGGCAAAGCTTGAAGGTGAGGCCCAGCAGCAGAACTTGGGAAGCTTTTGAATTGCAGAAGCAGCAAAAATAGCAGGCAAGGTCGCTAAAGCTGGCTGAACTAAGTAAGCGTGTCCAGCGCTGGAAGGAAGAACGACGCCCCAGGCTCTCAAAGGCTTGAACAGCTTGCGGGAAGCAAACAATCTTAAGCAAATCGATTTTGGCACTCAGTGCCTGCTGCATCCATCGAGTGGAACAGGAGGCAGACGCGTGCGCCTTCGGGTGGCGTGCTGCGCTGCAGTTTCAGATCGCCGGCGGTCCCGGTCCCGCCCGGCGATCCCGGTCCCGGCGAGCGACCAAGGCAGGCAGGTCTGACAGACGGGCCCCGGCTGGGAGGTCTGCCTGCGCCACGCCGGCCTGGAGAATCAGCCTCGGCCCCTTGAGCTACTTTTTCTTTTTGCTTTTCGATCTAGCGGAATAATTGAACTTCGACGCACATTGCTACAGGCGGAGCGTACGTGGCTAGTATCATTGCTCCTTGAACTGTTTCTGTTTGCGTTTGGATCCTCTTCAAAATTTCGAGATTAACCATGGATAGAAAAGAAAATCCAGATCCTGCTGCCATGATTCACCGAACTGGTGCAGATCTCACATTCCGATATACATGCTGATCGCATTGGCGATCTTGTTCTTGAGCAGCTGGCGTACTCGCGGTGCAGAGAAATCATGATTTCAGGTGATGATGATCTTGATTTAGAATTAGATCTTTGTTTCTGCATGAACATGACCTTGAAATTATCAGCGCCGGGCGAAACAGGTGTATACTTTAATTTTATTCGCCCCCAGGAGAACATGAGAAGTCGAAGTCCCGTCTTAGCGCAAAAGTGCGAGAGGTCGAGGTGTGTTGAATGCTACAAAATAGAACTACGCACGCTTCGACTCACCGTCAACCAACTATATGATCTTATGAATATTTACATTTTCATCATTGATTCTGACCTGTGCAGAAAGTGACAGAGGTTGAAGAATCACCATCGTCTACGATTCCTTTTCCTTTGCCGGCTTCACCTTAACTAACACGACAATTGCTCAGCTCGTAGCTGTAGTTATTGCAGTACTCGCTGCAGGCACGATCGGCGTCTCCTCCTGGTGCCATTGCACTCGCACAGGCTCTGGACAGGGACACACCTGCTGCGCTGACGTAGACGCGGTTAAGTTCCAGGCTCTCCGAAGGCACTTTCTTCTCGTCGTCGTTCGTTGTATCGGGCCGGTAGCGGATTGAAGGAAATCCCCGAAAGAATGCGTAGCGTGTGACGGATGGAGGAGGTGGGCAACTGCATGTGATGTCGCATCCATAGACGGGCCCCCCGTTGATGACGGAACTTTCTTGCTGCAGAAGCTGCAGATGCGCCGCTCCCCCTTGTTGCGCCGCTTCTGACGAAAGGTCCCCGGAGCCGGTAATAGAGACACTCCGGGAGGCGGTGCGGCTCAAGCTATCATGTTGATCGGGGTGGGGGGGTAGCATTCTCATCGGCAAACTCCGTCTCCTGTGGCGGCAACAGACCACTCGCCGCACCGGCAAACAACGCCACGATCGCGTACCGAATCTTCTTGATCACCGCCAGGGCCATGATGTACTAGTCCAGGTGAAGGTATGATCAGGTTTTCTTTGCTTCGTCCGCGGGGACGCTTGGGCAGCTAGTACCTGACGCGAAAAACAAAAATCAATGTCAATTTTCAAGGAAAATGAGTAATGACCGTCCACAAACCTCGACGATATTTCGAACAAGTCAAAAGCAGCTAAATCTATGCCATGTATGTACATCCGAATTAAGACGTTCGGACCTGCTGAACGAAATTAAATCAGTACGGACCTTGCAGTTCCCGGTGCAGCACGCCGGCTTCAGCGGGCTTTCTCCTTCAGCTGACGGTGGTGATGGCCATGGTGCCAGATGAGTAGATCACTGCGTCTTCTGCTCTTCAGCTACCTGAGAAATTTCACAAAGACGAGCTGACAGGAGGCTGAAAAAAAAAAAAAAACCTATATATGACGATGCGGCACGTATTACATGCTCTGCAACATGTCGACGTAATCGAAAACAAAAAAAGATTGGAGCGAAAGAAAATTTACTACGAGCCTTGGTCCTGATGGTAGTCAAGTTATCAACCACGAATTCGAATGCTCTTCAGGACTACTTATATAGTACTGATGTCCCCCTGCCGGTGGAAGTAACCCGACAGTTGCGCGGAGCCTCCCCTTGCTCCAACTCTTGGCCAACGCCAGTACTCACGTCATTCTAGATTTTGGTCTTCTCGCTGAGATTACGGAGTCGAAAAAAAAAAAATCCCATCATCTAAAACAAGATGACAAAAGCAGTCGTAAAAATAGTGGTTCTTGAAGATAGTTTTTGATTACGTGTAAAAGAACAAGAAATGAAAATCCATATCCAAAAAAATCACTCAGCAAGACCACACGATAAGGAACGTGCCACGATGCTCTTGTTGCCCACAGCTGAAGGATAGTGTTTCTAATAGCACGACAAATACGATCGAGTTCGAGAGCGAGTGAAGGGCGAAGTACCTCGTCGTTCCCAAATACGAAAACGAAATTATATAACGAAGTGATACTATTACTATCGTTTTTTCAGCCCCTATTTGGCTCTCGTGTCCCTCACCTGAAGCTTTACCGATTCTCTGCCCAACGGAAGCTTCATTGTTCGCAACGACTGACCACGAAACAGGAAGTCGCATTTGACCGAGCAAAACTGAGCGCCTGAGTTTCGTCTGCTTCTTCGGACACCGGACTTTAAGCGCAAATGGAACTACGCCCACAGTGAGGTCAATGCGTCTGCAGCTACAAAAGTACCAATACGCCCCTTCTATAGTGATTCTAAACAAAAAAGTGATTCCGTTCCACGAGCTAGTAGAATTTCCTTGTTAAAAATTATCAAGAACTCTATGTCCCACGAAACTCGTCGAACGTCCTCGCTTGCACACAAATCTGCACCAAATTCTGCAATTCCTTCCACGCGAATGCGTGGTCTCTGTACACTCCATTGGTCAACAAAACCGGCGTCCAATCCGTGTCCAAAGCGCCAGGATTAAATAACTTCCCAACTGCCGAATTCGACTGTGCCTGAACCTGCTGGGCCATCATCGCGGAGGGTAAACCCATTTGCGGGATGGATTTTGCAGTAGCAGCTTTCGTGGCCGATATTTGCGGTAGGCCCGTCTGAGGCATATTCCCGGTTTGCGCTTGCGGCGGCAGCCCCATCTGTGGCATGCCAGTCTGTGGGATCACATTAATTGTTCCCGTTTGTGGCATAGCAAGCCCGCCACCGGATGACGTCGGCAAACTTGAGGTGGAAAAGTCCACGTCAAAATCTTTCGCAGCTTGCACCAACTGCGGATTTACCTCGGCGCCAGCATCGTCACTGTCCTCCATCGTGGCCTGTAGCCAGTGAGTTTGCTTTTTATACGCGGGCTCCCGGTCGTCCGTAGAGGCAGCCCCATTTTTGCCCATGAAAATGTTTTCAACATCGTCGCTGCTGTCTTCATCGCCTGCTTCCATTGCAGCATCGACTCCTCCACCTGCCGCCTTTCGCCGCATCGCTTCATTCTTCTCCTGCACAAAAGACGCATAGGGAACCGCGTCGCCGCGGTGGTTACAGTCGAAGCCCACTAGGTGTGCCTTTCCGAGAGACACGCCATCGGACAAACCTCCGTGCGGTCTTTTTATTCTCACGTGTGATGAATTATCGTGTGGCGTAGCACCTCGCGGCGACGACGACGGGGTCGTGCTAATTCTCTCGACTGTGTCCAACATTCTGTCCAACTCCCTCTCGATTTGCGACAACCGCTTCCCATACCAGGGATGATCCGGCGCCAGCTCCACCACCCCGCACCAGGCGAGATAGCTGTTCCGGTAGAGTTTCGCGGCGACCAGGCCGACAGCCTGCCTGTTCGGTATGTCGACGTAGTCCACGAACCCAGGGCCAAACTTTTCCAAATCTTTCCGCCACAGGCCGTTGGTGGACTCGACCCAGAGATCCAGTTCGGATTTCTCCTCCGCGTCGAGCAGGTCGCCGAAGGAGGGTCGGCTGCGGAGCATGGTAGTAGAAGTAGTTAATCTGAATATTTGAGTGCTCTGTAGCACAATAAGATTCGAAGTTAAAGCTGTAACACACTAAGCTACATAAGTACTCTGTCCAACCAGAAAAGTTGTCTCTCAAGAATCCTACAAATTATGTGAGCCTCACTCTTCGTATTCGATCCATCATCTTCAGATCACGATAGGGAGATGAAAAGTGTTTTGGTCGCTGATCAGAAAAAAGAAAGACCACTCCTTCCGAGATCAAGATCCGCTAAAGCTCGACAAGGATGATCATCTGGTCTTACTCTCCGTCACCTTCCACTTGCCATCGCTCCACCGTGCCACCCAGCCGAAAGGCACACACAATCTTGTGCCGCTTGCAGTTGTTGCGAAAACAGATGTTTGCTGGTATTGAAGACAGATTTTTGCTGCACGTGCACCATTTTTTGTCAACTTCCTGCAGAAGCTAGTACAACATGATTTATGATTGCTTTTTCTTTCCACCATGATCGACAGTGCATACTGCTGCAGTAGCATGAGAAAACAGAAGTAGACGTCGCCTTGCTTCTAACTTCGCTCATCGGTGTGGTCATCTGTGACACTTTTTCTACTAGGGTCGATGCAGACATCCGCACCTGCCGCACCGACTTCCTGCAGTGATGTTCGCGTACAGATTCTTTTTCTTGCATTTCTGGCAGAAAACGCCAATTTCTTTCACTCTTTTTCGCAACACAAGCAGAGAGCACATTTCGTCATCATCTTCGACTTCGTTATTTTTTGCAGTTCCTTCTGCATAATTCCTACGACAGCTCTGCAGACTCTTCAACTCCAGGCTGGCCGGCAATCCACCGCATTCCGCAATCGCTTCCTTCATCCGCTTACCCTCTAGCGTGAAAATCAGCGCGGTACTAGCTACACTCGCCTTCTTGACAGGATTACCACCTGTTGCCAAAACCGCACATATCTCCTGTAAGTAAGCCGCAAGTGCTTGGTTCCTCTTTTTCCCATCCGGATTCGCAAGCAAAGCGTCCGCCAGTCCCTTCTCGATCACGGCGTGAACGGAATTTTTCTTGTCCGCTACGTGCTTCAACAACCCGTCAACAACGACGTCGACCTTGTACCAGTTGTGCTCGGGAAAACGCTCCTTCATCTGGTTAATCACCGTCTGACTGTAGTCCAGGTTGTCAACCACCACTGTTCTACAACTTTTTGGGACAATTGTAGTACTGGCGTAGGAAGTCGTCGTCGCGTCGGATGATGAACAGGTGGTACCTGCATCTGCAAATATGCCGCTTATGCTGTTCAACTGCTCCTCAAGCTGCACGCCGAGCAAGCTGTTGCCGCAGCCGACGTGGAGGATCCGTTTGGTCGCGGAGCTGCTCGAGCTCGTAGTGCTCGTAGTTCCACTGCCAGCACCGGTTCCCCCGGCGGAAGACGCCACTGCTGCTGCAGCGGCTGGCGCTCCAGAACTGCTGCTAGAGGCACCGCCATCGTTCTTCTCACGCTCCACATCGAGGACCAGTTCCTTCAAGACAAACGGCAGCAGATCGTCCCCACTTCCCAGCCATTCGTACACTTCGCCAAAGTTGCCCGCCTTGTATTGCTTTTCCCAATAAAGCCGCTCGTGGTAGTCCATTGTGATGCTGGGAATTACGGGATGATGATGTGCTAGTTTCAGGGTCGTGGTTTTCGTGGTCGGATCGAGGACGACCAAAAGCTACTGACGACTTTGTTTACTTATTCGTGCGAAAAACGAAAGGCGAAATGTTGTCGAAGCGGTGAGTGTCGCCTGTAGTTCGTTCAAGTAGAAGGTGCTGTCCTCGTTGCAGAGCGACTTTGAATTCGGATTATGTTTGTGGCTATGGATCCTGATCATCTTTGTCATCGAACTTCGGCCGGATCTTGCTTTTGCCTTCTTGTTTCTGCTCCTCTTCCAAAGCGTCGAAATACCTCAAAACCTGGTGGAAGTAGGTTGATCGTAGGAATACAGCTGTGGAGGTCGCGGAGGTGTCGACCAGCGGAAAGAAAATTAATTTCCAGGAGAAACGAACCGTACGAAAGAACTACAGGGCCGCAATTTCATAATTTTCAGCGAGGTAGATGACCATCGGCAGGGGCTGGTGATACGTATATGCCCCCTGAGTAGTTTCATTTTCAGTGCAGCGCTCGCAGTGCAGCGCTCCGTGAGTGTGACGCGCAACTACCGCCACGACTACTTACATTTCTTCATGCGGCTGCAGTAGAACCGCTAGCTGAACTAGTTGATGTTTGTGCAAGAATTTCGCGCGGACCGTTTTCATCGGTTCTAGAGGGCGTGGACGATGACGAATTTTCATCCTCTGCGACCTGGCGCCCCGCTTTCTCCGTCGGCAAATGAGTTTTTGCAGTTTCTGCAGAAGCAGAATTTGATGGAAAAACTGATCCGTAATTTTGCGCTTCCACTCTTTCCGCATTCGCATTCATCAGCTCTTCCAACGCCCCCATCCGCTCCGCCCGTTCCTTCGCAGACACTTCCGCCGGGTCTTGAAACTGCTGCCGCAACTCCTGCGTGGTTGTCAGCGACGGGTGGAGCAACGAAGCGACACTGTCGATTGCGGTCCTTTGCGGATCCCCGATTTCGAACATGCGCTTGGACAAGTCGCACGCTTTCTGGATCTCCTCTCGCCCGCCCCCGTTCAGGTACCACTTGCAGCAAGCGAGGTTGTAGTAGGTGAGACACACAAACCGGTTGTTCTCGTCCCCCTGGTAGTATTCGATCAGCTTCTCCAATGCAATCGTGTAATAATCCACCGCTTTTTGGTACTGCTCCCGTTGTTGCAAGCACGCGCCGAGGTTATTGTACGCCTCCGCGAACTGGGAAGTCAGGTCGTTGGTGTTCATCACCGTGACATTTTCGTTGAATGCTTGTACCGCGGTCGTCGTTTGCCGCAGCTGCTGCCACCGCTGCGCTTTGTGGAGGGAGTCTAGAGCCGCCCGCAGCTGGTACTCTGCCTCGTCGTGCTGCTGTTTGTCCGTCATGAGGCAAAGCCCGACGTAGCCTTGGCACTCCGCCAGCATGCTGTCGATGGGGAGATCCTCGAGCCAGTTCAACAGGGCGTCCCGCATCTGCTCCGGTTTGCGCTCTGTCGTTGATGACTTGCGGTCCTCGGAGGAAGGTTTCTCGCCGGTCAACTTTTCCACCACTTGTAGCATCTTCTGCTCCGTGTAAGGTGCCTGCTGTTCGTCGTCGATGGCGGGACGACCTTGTCCTTGATGTACATCGTCACGCATTGTTGGCGTTGTAGCTGCTGCGCTGCTGGCGACTCCAGCGACAGCCTCTTCGGTTCTTACGGTTGCAGCATCTTCATCTAGTGATGCACCAGCACCACCATTCTCGTCAGACGGTCGTATCACACCGCTTGCGGTTGGGCTACCAGACTCAGAGCTTCTAGCAACCGAGGACCCAGACGTCAGGAGTTGCTGCTTCGCATTGTTCTCGGTCTTCCCCCGAGCACTGCGAGCGGCGACAGCTCCTGCAGAAGCAATTCTACTCTCCTGCAGAAATCTTGACTTTGCCACGATCCGATCCGGCTCTGCATGTTTTTCATTTTGAACCGTCCCGAGCAAAAACCGCACAACCCCTTCCCGCCTTATTTTCCTCACCGCGCGGACCGCTCTTGCCACCAGCGAAGTGCTCCCCACCGGCACCATTTGCTTCCTGCTGTCGCCCGTCGCGTACAAGTCCTGGAGGTACTGCGCCCGGGTTTCCGCGAGGAATTTACACTCCTCGAGCGCTTTTTGGAAGTACCCGGCCGCGCGGGCGGGGTGGCCGCCGGAGTGGTAGTGCTTTCCGAGCGTGGTGAACGCCTCCACGCGGCTGAGCACGTCCTGCATATTCCGCTGTTCCAGCGGTTTCTTCTCGATCACGAGTTTTAGCATACTGTCCAGGTGCTGCAGGCCCGCCAGCCCAGTCTCGTTGGTTTTCGGATCATAGCGGCCCAGGGACAGGTAGGAGAAGTGTCTTTCGGGAGGTTTGCGAAAGGTTGCTATTGTGGTAGTTGATGCCTTGAGCATCATCATGGGCCGCATCAAACAGGAGGTACTAGAAGTTGATTGCGCACGCACACGCCCCCAACTACAAGGTGCGAGCCAGGAATAGGATCGATACGAAGATCGATTACCGCTCGCACTGACCTCAGCAGGACGCCGGTCACCATGTCCGAACCGTGGCACAGCTCCGAGGCGGGTCGCCCCGGCTGCACACCGCTGGTGCCCGCTTGCCGCGGCACAAGACGAACCAGAACGAAGGTGATGGAGGCTACGAGCCATATTTGACGATCGGAGAAAATTAAATTACGTAATTTGTATCACATGTCTCGCGCCGTCCTGTCATGGCGGCAGGGCGCATACTCTGACAGCGATGGGGAAGAGGGTAGGCAAAGCCTACCAGCGAGTATGCACGATCCTGATACCACTCCAGGGCGGGAGGGTGGGGAAAATTTCGATCGCGCGATCGAATCGGGCGGCGTCTAGCCGGGACGGGGCGCTTGCCCATTTTTAGCCAAGCAGATACATAGTAGAGCAATGAGGAGAAGGGGCCCGACCCTCGCATACCTATCAAATTACCTACCCTTATCTTCTCTCTGCCTGGAGTCACAGGCTCGCCAGCCGTTCGAAGATAATGAACATTTACTTTAGCGATCGACACAGGAAGACGAACATAAAACGAAGAAAGCCACACTATCTATAAGCAGGACAGTTTCAAAAAAAAGCTTGCGACTCTTCTCTCGCACAGCGAGGCTGTGGCGCACAGTGAGTCCTCCATCACTCCAAACCACCAACGCCATAGTATCGAAACATAGAGTTGTCAGCCAGACAGAAAGGGCTGCATCAAGTGGTCGCTTCTTGTCGCTTTCACAAGAAGAGCAAGAGGGCGGCACCATCGTCCTCGCAGATGAGAAGTGGAGATACTACAACTGTGTCCAGGTTAGTAACCACGTATGTATTCAGAATTCTTCATCAATTTTCATTTGCAAGGGAAGATGCATATCAGTGACCGTGACGGTTCGGTCGACGTACTCAGTGGATATCCAGAATGCATTGGAACCCGCGGGCGGTCCCAGATGTGTTTATGCATCTAAATCTAAATGTTCATCGTTATATTTTTTGTGTGCACACACAGGCTCATGCGTGCTCATGAACTCCTGCCACTTGGTTACCACTATACTTTCCGCGCACCGCGAAACTAAAAAAGAAGACACCGACTCCCACACGTTACTTTCCGGCCATTACGGTTACTGCGGTGCCAGTAATTTTTCCGCCTGCCCTCCACCAAGACCCCCTGGCGTCCCCGGTTCCAATTCGGGTTCGAATGCTGGATTTACTCCTTTGCCGTCCTTGTTTGCCTTCCCGAAGTTTTGCTGCTGTTGAAGCTGGTCATTCTGTAGCAAAAACGACGTTGCTTGTCTTCCAATGTTCTTATTGAGAAGAGCACTCTTTTTCGCAGGGGTAGGCACCGTATTGAATATAATCCCAGCGGACGCGAAATTTCTCGAATCTTGCAACGACTGCTGCAAGAATCGCGCTTCCATAGCTTTAACGGCCCGTCTTGCATTGTCGGCCTGGAAAAGGATTTGTCATTGTTTTTGACTTGTCACTCATATGCACAAATGATAAACTACAGGGGTTCTTCTTCCCCTTCTCAATAGGACCATCTCCAAGTGTAGTTCTACCGCAAGATTAGATATAGAAAGACGAAGAGCAAAACGCCTCGTTTATTACCTCTGCCTGCAGCAACCCGACCACTCCAATCGCTACGATCAGTCCACAGGCCACGACTGAGATATCCACAGAAAAAAACCCATCCACATCCACTTTTTGCATGACAAACACATGACTTGACACGTGTTTTGCATGACAAATTGGATGGGTTTTTTTCTGTGGATATGAGAAGAATTTGATCACCAAACAGGTCAAACAATTCCGGTTCGCGGCTTGTTTTTTCCTTTTCTCCCGGATCGAGTCCTTTTCGTACAAATCTTCGATTCGTGTAGAAGTGGAATCGCGGGAAGTTGACGTGTGCTGTTTTCTCGTTGTAGTCCCCATCTTGTTGCGCAGTTTCACACTCACGGGTAGTTCGGGAGGAACTACGAGGGGGTCGGATTGAGTGTCGTGTAGTTGTTCCAGCGGCTCTTCGTTGTGAACACCGTGTGCCTGTGGCTTATCCTCTTGGTCACTTCGCCTCTGGAGATGTTCTTGACCCGTGGTCTGTACAACGGCAGCAGGGTTGCTTATTTCCAAAACCACATCGTCGGGGGCCAGCCGTCCACTTCTGTCTTTCACATCTCCCATGCACCTGGTTATACTCTTGTGCCTCACGTTCTCATCGACTTCATTTGTAACTCCAATTTGAACCTGCGTGACTTGCTGTAGGCTGGATTTATTTTCGGCTGATTTCGCGGCATTCACAACGGTGGTTCCATCTTCGTGAACCCGATTTCCTCCCTTGCAGCTTATTCCATGCTTTTCGCAGCTTTGGGTCGGCACAACAGTGAAATTGTCTAGCATGATCGGGTGATCCACCAAGTGGTGCAGTTTTGATGTAGTTGCTGTTGAATTTAGTACACCATGTAGGTCCACATCATCTTTTTCTTTCCCCGAAAGTAGCACGGGTAAATTCGACGTCGAAGAGGACTCCTCGGGGTTATGATTTTTGTGCTCCGCGTCCGCTGCTTTTTTGATCGAGTGGTTCTTGTGTTCCACTTGATGCGGGCATTTCGTTTGCAGCGGGCCACCGTGGAACGAATCTTCTTCAGCATGCTGACTGCAACCTGTTTCAAGTAGTGGGGTTGAAGCAGTAGGATCAAGGTCAACTCCTGAATTCATGTCAACTTTTCCGAAGGGCCGCTGTTCATCCTGTCGCTCTGCTTCCTTCACCTTCGCCAACAGCGGTCGTGTCGCGCCATCGTCCAGGGCGCCCTCGACGTCCAACTCCGGCGCCGCGTGTTCGAACTTCACGATGAAGCAGTCGTCGTGCGTGGTTTCGTCTTCGACGGTGTAAGAACTTTCTCGATAATTATGCTGTAGTTCTTCGACCGTACCACGAACTTCCGGTGGGAGAAGAGCATCAACTGTGCTCGTTGATGTGCCAGATTGTGCAATTGGTGCAGACCATGCAACACCTTCTAGCCGTGCGTCTTGGTCTTGTTGAGCTTGAGCGCGACCCGTTACTTTTTCTTCAACAACCGCGACGCACGACCCCTCCGCTGCAGCTGCAAGAGTGGACGAAGACGAGATTGTGGGTGATACAGACTTTTTCACGCTGGGCGACAAAGAATCTCCTCCTGCTGCGCTGCGGTTTGCAGAGGAAAGAGACGAAGGTAAACGAGAACAAGAGATGGCCGATTTTTCCTTCGGTTTTGTTTCCACCATCTCGTGATAAAGATCCCGATTGCAACAAATGACTTCTCAATCTTCCTGAAAGCTGCAAGCGGATGCAATACCTTGTCACCACTGCTCTTCGCTGAGTTACAAAAGGAGCGCCGATGTTGAATGAAGAGCACGACACCATAGAGGACAAAACGAAGCACCAACAAAAAGATGGAGATCGATCGTTTGTCGGCGAAGGCGTTCGGGTTCGCCGACGCGAAGGAACGGAGACACGGTCGTGCGCACAATAGACAAAATTCGCGCGCACAACAAACGCGCGGACAAAAGAAAAGTGATATGAGAACCAAATGACCAAGAAAACACAAAGGCAAAGGTAGGAGGGAAAGTCCTCTTTATTCGCGTCGAACAAGTTGTGGAAACTGCAGAAAAAACGGAGCAGGCACCAAGGAACTTCGCTGGTCCTCACTTGTTGGCTCGATGCAATCTTCCGGGCACAACATCGTGGATTCTTGACTTTGCTTGTCAGTGCGTAGAAAGTTTTTGTGTGCCAAGTGCGACAACCTCCTTCGAGGGCTCAACTACCGTCATTATTCAAGCCGTATAAAGAAGTAGTGGCCATCGCATTCGCACCGCATACTTGCGTGCCATAATTTTCGCTCTCTAGCTAGAAAGAGATCCGCTGGGCGTCAGCCAACCTCGTGCGTTTCGAAGTGGCTTGTTGCCCAGCAGACACCGCGGATGCTGTAGCATCAATGGATTTTTTAGAGACAAAAATGCATCAGATCCTGTAGTTGCAGGGGCCGACAAGCATCCTCCTCGCAGAGGAACGTCGGCGGTTTATTCCGGCACGAACAGACTAACAGGAAAAGATTTTCAAGTAAAAGTTAACTTTACTACACCAAAGGCTGTACTAAAACGTGTAATTGTAATGTATGAAACGTGTGGCGCGACAGGTTCTAGTTTCACGTGCGGAACAAGTGCGAGCTGAGGTGATAATTTGCTCTGTTCTCAACGCGGTCTTATATACACGTCCTCGTATCTTCCATTGATGTACTATCTCCAGTTTGGTCGTTCCTTCTCCTGCTCCTCAGTCAGTTTGGTTTCATCATTTTTGAAACGCCACATCTTGATCGAATCCGTCCCTGGTGTGCTCTTCTTCACTCCATCCCCCGAATAAAAGACTGATTCGCGTGAGCATAGTCGCCGTCGTCTGAGTCGTCATCAAAATCAGGATTGTACACACCGGACCCCTGAAACATCGTGGCCTTTCCATTCGGGTCGTACATACCACTGACCTCATCCTTCAAAAAGTCGTATTGACTCGCCCCCGAAACGGGCGGCAACGCCGACTCCACCACATACTGCGTCATTCCCTGCGGCGCTTTTTGCTTCGTTCCGTTAGAACTCCGACGTGTTGATGCTGCAGCTGCAGGACTGATGTGCGTGCTTGCAGCCCGAATGGAACCTTGTTTCTGCGACATCATCATAGACGAATTGATAATCGTCGGGTCACGCGAAATTCCGTAGCCGTAGTTCGATTCGCCGGCGGTGACCCGCTTGGAGCGAGCAGAGGCAAAGTTGGAGCCCAGACTCTCGTCGCGTCCGGCGCAACAATTGTTGCCCATGGTGAACTTGATATTGACGGATTTTGTTTCTACGTAGACGAAGCTTCAGATTAGACTGTAAGCATCTACTGCTCTACTTCTGCGCTTGCGGTGCTATTCGAATCGACAAATATATATCAGCACGGTTCAAAAGTATCTACAAAAAAGCAATTCGTGTCCGTGCAATGGACTTACTAGAGAAATGGAGGAGACCCGCCGCCTGCACAATTCCGATTGTTCGTTCCAGGTATTGCTGCGCGCTTTGGTATTGGCCCCCTAAAGAGCAATTCAGACAACAAATGAATAGTGTTCATCGCGATGCATGCAGAACCGATAAATCAGAGAGGGAGTAGCATTGTCGTTGCACTACCGACGATAGGTTTCGGTCCGATTTCATGTTACATTGCAACGTAGGTACGCCACGGATGCGGGGGCCGAGTGCGAGTGTGTGAGTCTCAAGCTTCTGCTTCTCTGTGAAGACAGATCTGCTTTTTCACTGTGCACGTCAGAGCGGCCAGCGCGTGCTTCACGAGTTAGTACCACCGAGGACGGGCATGATTGAATCTATAACTATATATCTTTTGTTGGTGTTGCTTTGATCGTGCTGATGTCATTCATTCTCGTGAAAATACTACGTGAAAGAACCGGCCTAGTAAATCCGTGGCGCAGCTTCCGCACAACATCGTCGCTGGACAGTTCGTTGGCCGGAGGTGGCGCATCGTATCACGGCCCACCTGAAGAGACTCGGTATTTTTTTTTTGCTCGCAAAAGTCACACATCCTTCCACCGCGTGGCCGCAGAGAAGTCAACATACGTACGCGTCTGAGACGCGTAGGTATGACTTCTCACCAGAAACTATCTGATAGTGTTCATCACGATTCTTGCTCCCCAACAATTCATCAGAAGCTCTGACTTCTTTAAGTGAACGAAAAGTATCAACTACCAGCAGCGCATGTATGATATGATTTGCAAACATGACAAAATTGTGTGACGTACACGAAGATTCTCGTCCTATTAATCTTTTACCTAATGGTGTACTCGTAGCCGTCGTGCTGTTGGGCAACATAATATTGCAAGCGCAACAGAAGACAACTGCAACATAGCTGGTTAGCTTGAGATTCGATGCTCAATTACAATTTCATGTTGTAGCCACTTAGAGATTGTTTGATATTGATTGATAGGTAGTCACGGTTCATACTAAAATTTAAAAACGCAGGGTCAAAGGTAAATTTACGTTTCAAAACCTGACGCGTGTTCGCAAGATGGGAATCCTCTGGACGATTTGTGTGTCTATTCAGGTCCGCGTCCTGTGCCTGTCAGGCCCTCCTGGGGACCGTTGCACGGTATAAAAAAATAAAATAGGGATCATGCAAATTGTATATGCTAGTACTCTCTCATGTGCAAAATTGTCAAAAATAACTAAATCGCCATCGAGCTTCATGCTCGATTATTGTTAAAGGTGCAAATGAAAAACTACGTGCGAACTGTGGTATTGAAAAAAGTGGAAAAATACGGTATGAACCCGGAGCCTGAAGCTGCGTAAGTACACGGTAAGGGCTCCCAGTTGGATATCCCACATAGAAGTGGTTTGCCGCCGTGATTATAGGCTCTTAGAAGCAACAAGTTCCATCACTTGGACTTGCTCGTCCCTTCTACAAATTCATGTATAAATTTCACATAAAGGTCAAGAAAGCGGTCGCAGAAGACCTGCCCAAGATGGAGAAATATGCTTACTTAACACCCAGCAATGGTAGTTCAAGCACGGTGGATCATAGACTACCGATTACATTATCCTCATACTCATTCATTTTACTTCTTCCCTTTCTTATACCCCTGCTTTCCGCCCTTACTTTTCCAGTTGTACGCCTGTCCCGCCAGCATCGCTTCCCCTTCCGGTCCCTTCATTTTCCCGCCGACTTTTCCCTTCCCCTTCGAGGATTTGCGCTGCGCCTGCTCCCCCTCGGCGCGCTTGCCCGCGGGGGTAGAAGAGGCCGTGGTCGAGGCGGAATACATCTCCGGCGGAATCGCGAATCCGGTCCCGGTATCAAATGTAAAAATGTTGTCTGGGTCTGGAAGAATGCAACTTTGTCATGATTGTCTGGCATAATTCGAGAATCTGTGTTGCATAGGCACCAAAAGGCCCTATTACCTTTCATGCAAATAAAACGCAGTTTGCCATGCGGAATACGTAAGACATGGAGGCCAAAAAATTTGTCATGCGTAGCTGCGTATTGCAGTGCGTCTATCTCTATCATTCACTTTTAGCATTACAAGTTTCCAGACCCAGACATTTTTGCACTTGATACCCGGAGCCACTGACCCCGCTCCCGCCCGTCATGTCAAACTTCTTGGACCCGGATCCGCTGCCACGGGCGCTGGTCTTGCCCGCGCGGCCCTCAGCACAACACAGGTTGCCCATTCTGGTTCTGATAGAATGAAATGGTGGAAAAACAGACACAACAGTGGCTTTTTCAAGTACTGTTTAGCAGGAGTCGTGTAAAGCAAACGCTATCTTGTGTCAAGTTTAAAGTATTTTCGAGAAAGAAAAATTTCAACAACGACGACAAGTCGAGGCTGAGATTCAAAACCGAGACTATTTTGCCAAGGCAAATAGCAGGGTTCCTGTGTGAATGATGTGGCTTCGCTCGATTTTCCACAAAGCGACGAGACAGAGAGCAAATGAAGAAAAAGCTTTAGAAATCAGAGTTTGTAAGTAGATACCGATATTTCAAGTGCGCACCATGTGCAAGGTTCTTTTGCAATTCTACTGGCTGAGTAGGTGTGATCCATACTTTGACAAATAGAATTAACAGCGTCATCTTTTCGGGATCATGAAATGAAATGACTCCAGATCCTCGCTCTAGATCAGCATCCATGCAACACTTGACCGAATCCTTGTATAGAATATGCACACTGATGCATGACCGAATACAGCACCCGAAGAAGTGATAGCAGAACCGATGAAAGGATAGACTGTAATATTTTCGCATGCAGCAGCTGCAGCGGTGCGGCAATGTGAAATTTCTGAGTCCGAATCTGAGAACCTGGCACGGTCGTGATCGCAGCCGCACTGTAAGTAAGTCATCTCCTCATATTGATTTATACGTAGGGGACGATGGACGTGTCCACATGTTCACCTTTGTTGAGTTGGATTCTGTTAATCTTGAAAAATGTTGAAGCTTCCTTCGCATTGAGAAAAACCACGCGCGTGATAGAGCCGTCGATGAGCATCAGTTCACAATTTCTTCCAGCCTCACCTCATACAGGGGCGTGAACTGCAACGCGTCTCTTTTCCGGTAGTGATTTTTAAAACCAAATTCGTACTTTGACAACAAGTGGTCACTCGGATTGCTGTCATTCACGTTCATCACTTTCGCACGGGAAAATTTCCCACCACTAGCCTCGCTGCTCAAAACAATGGCCTTCGTCTCGGGCGGCATCTCCCGGGCGTCGACGGTTTCCGGGTTTCTGGTGCCGATCAAATCTTTCCCAGCTGCTTCGCCTTCTGGGGTCATCATGTTATTTTTCTTCGCAGTAATATTATCACCAGTTCCTGTCCTTGGTTTTGGCTGATAAGCCACAGCTTGCTTTTGCTTTTGATTTTCCGCACTTGCTTCCAAAACATTCGCAAAAAAACCGGCGGCCGCTCCGAAGAGGGAGCTAGAGGCTGCACCGCCACCAGCTTTTTGTGGTAGTTGATTTTCTTTTTTGATTTTTTCCCTCCTCGTCGCCAAGGTGTCGCTATTCTTATTTCCACCCACAGTGGTTCCGTTTTCCAACCCGCTCTGACTGCTCTCCTCGGACTTGACATCATTCCTGTCATTTCGTTCCTTATCCTTGCTAGTGGTATTATTCGTCTTGCTACTGCTCGCCGATGCTGTCCGACTGAACAAGTTCTTTGCTCCTTCAAACACGAATTTTCCGACCTGCTTCGCCGTGTGCAGGTTTTGCAGCAAAATGTCCGGCAGCATCCACACAGTGTACTCATTTGGGTGATGAATGTAGTGGTTCACGGACAAAAGTTTCTGGTGCATACTGGCCGTGCGGTTGTACCTCCCGAGGAGTGTCAACAGCACGTTGTCCTCCTGCCGGTCCAGTCTCGGAATGGGGTCCGAGCCGTACACAAAGGCGCGGATCTTGTGCTGCTCGTGCGGGAGCCACGATTTTCGACTCCTTCCGGGTTGCGAGGAGGAGGAAGAAATCGTGGAGGCATTGGAAACAAGGTCTATTTGCTCTTGCTGAGTTTGATTTTCCACACCATAAGTGCTCGAAGCTGGTGCTCCGCTCGTTGACGAAAGCTGGTGCAGCGGATCAAAGTAGATCGGTGGGGACGCGAAACTGATGGCCTCCAGTTGGAAAAAATTTTGGCCCGCAGAAGTTGCTGTTTTCCCACGCGCATCTTGTTGGAAAATCGGAATTCGGTGGATTGGGGCAAATTCCTGCGAAGATGTTGAAGTGGTTGCAGTTTGAGCTTGTTCGCGGCCCGCAGCGGTGTTACTCCGGCCGGAGTTCGGAGGCGTTGCAGCAGCAACACTTGGTGCTCCGTTTTGTTCCTTATTCTTCCTTTCCTGCGTTTTCTCTTCCTCACAGCTGGATCCTTCCCCCTGCTGTAAGCTCGCAGTGATGCTCGCTTTTGAAGGAAAGCTTGCACTGGATTCGAAAAAACCCTTTTCCAACAGCGTCAGACACAGCTGCGCACAACCGCCCCCGAGACTGTGCCCGCAGAAAAACCACCGCTTTATTGGGAAGGTGGTGCAACAATTTGCTACTTCCATGATTTTTTTCTTTGAGGAAACAAATTCGAATTTTTTCCTAATCTGGTCCAACCCGGGCGCTTGCCTCTTCACCAAGCCGACAAGTTCCAGGAACGCGCGCAGCTTCAAATTCTCCACCACGTTCGCAAATATTCCCGAGTGGAACTGCGTGCGGGGAAGGTACGCGGTGGAAAAATTATCGTCGCTCTTGTTATTTGATGTCAAACCTCCAGCCGAGTAGGTCGCAATACCCTCCGTCGGCTTCGCAAGGCAATCCGTAATGACATCCCGCAAGCTCGCGGTGCCGCGGAAGACGATAAAGCCCCGGGAGGCTGAAGCGGAAGAACGACCAGAGCCTGTGCTTGTTCCCAGCAAATCCTTATCCGTCACGACGAACCAAGCTGTCTTCTCGAGTAACAGCTCATACCCGAGGTTTTGCAGCGGTTTCAGACGCTCACCTTTGTTCAGATAGGAGATCCCACAAAGCTGGCAAGCTTCCACGTCGACGGGGCGGATCTCCGCCTCCGGCGCACTTTCGCGAGCGGTCTGGGCCGCAACCGTGCGGGCGGCAGCGTTGAGGAGAAAATCCATTCTAATTCTTCCAGGATGTTCTTATACAACTTGTATTGATGCGGTGAAATAAAGCGAAAAACGGCACGTGAAGAACCGAACGACAATTGTGCTACTGATATTAAGATCTTCGATCCGATTAACCTTCTGGTTCTGCCTACCTCTCGCCCATACTGCCTGTCGGAGAGCAAGCGTAGAGTGGATCAGATGAGCGAGTGCCTCTGTAGACCATGTAAAAGAAGTCATCGGATGTTGCGGATCGATTATAGAAGCAGAAACTACAACCTGAGAGGTCATGATATTCCAGCAACAAGCACTACCATAGTACCTGGGGACTGCTATCTAGAACGCAAACATTTTCGTCGTTGGCCAGTGGTGCTGGTCGAGAAGAACATCAACGCCCCGCCGGAGAAGTACAACCGGCACTACCAGCGAAAGCCATGTGCTGGCTGCGGATGTCCGAGCAGTTTATTTGTGCTGAGTGCGAGTACTTGTCGAACGCGGGCTCAGTCGCGTCAGTTTTGCCGATGGCGGGCAGCATTTTCAAGAAGTTTATTGCACAAGAATTGTTGTCAACAAAATCCGGTTTGTGAGTTCCATCAGGTGGTCTCTTCTCCTAAAAGTAGAGATATTTTTTCATTTCAAAATTTTCGTTTCACAAGAAACACACTTTTATTCTAGTGTAAAAAAGCTCTATGATATTAAAGAGGATTGTTGAGGGGAGTTGGAGCCAAGCTGATGCCTGAAGAATAGTATCATCAACGTCAAGCTTGTCCTCGTTATTAATTTTCTAGTGTACATTAAATACCTCATCCAAACTCGACGAGGCCGCGGTGGCTAAGAATCGCAGCCGTCCAAGTTGTAGTCTGTTCTTGCAATGAGAAGATGAGGACTCTGCTCGAACTAACTACCTGATCAGCCACCACGCGCTGCTGCCCGTGAAACCTGAAACATCAACTCGTTATTTGTTTGGAAGAATTTAGAAAAAAGCAAGTTCGGAAGCTAATTGTTGGCTTAGCCGCGAGTGTAAAAATACAGGATATCATTGGTACAGAAGAGTGAGTGTGAGAGTTCTGTCAACTACTAGTACTTCTTGTAGGTACAACCTTGCGTGTGCTATCATTTTTGCGATTTTTGGGAAAAAAAGCGACACTGGAGCGGTCGGCTTTTTCTCCGCCGATGCAGTGGCAACACATCTTCGCTGAAATATTTTCATTCAGGTGTCATTTTGCAACAAAATTGGAAGATGATAGCAAGTGAGCGTGAAGTTGTATGTAATTGCTATATCAGAACCAGTCGCGAATTGTAAACGGTGACGGTCAGCACTATTTTCATTAGGAAGCTCAAATTGTAGGAGATTCACCTAGTTCTATTTCATTTGTGACAGAGTGACATTATTTTGCAAACGGTTGACATTTTTCCCTTCTTGGACAATATCTTTTCGGTGCGTTATTTGCTCTTTTGGTTGCGTAACATCTAGTGGGACATTGTAAAAAAGTAGCAGCAGCAGGTGTTGCGACCTTACACCTGGATATTAATCATCTGGAGCCCGAGCTCTACATTCGTTTCAGTTATATTGACAAATTCAAAAAATGTTCAGCTTTATTACTTGGTTCGGTCATTGTGAAGCAAACGACTTTTATTTCGACTCAATCATGGAAGCATAATTGACGGACAAGCGAAAATTGAGTGTCAGACTCTTAGCATAACAGAACGGTGTGAAATCTTACAACAAAATCAACGAAACGGACCCATTTTTTCTAGTACAGAGCAACCGCATCCGTATCTAATAGATCCGATTCGAGTACCCTCCTCCGCCTCGGGGCGAGCCCGCCTGCCATGGCGGGCGATTCATTGGGGATGCGGCCCGTGGAGTGCCAACCCCGCCGCGGGGCGTGTACCGGTTGACGCCATAGGCTAATCTCGGAGTACCGCGGCCGCCAAACGGGGATGGAGAACCTTTTCATCGATAAGTGATCAAATCAATGACCGACGCAATGCTTGTGACTGATCAAACCAAAAGAACAGGTATTCAATTCTCTCTAAAGCGAAGTAAAGCAGAATCGAAATAAACTTTGAAATTTCTGACAAAATAAACTCCAAAACCAACAGTAGAACGAAAACACCGAATACCAATTCTGCCACCCGCCGGTGGGTAGGCGTAGGGTGGCGTCGCCTGGCGGTGGTATACCGGTGGTGTTGCGGCTCCCGGGTATCGCGGTGTGTTGTAGGAGGAGGACCTGGACCCCTTTTGATGCTCCAACACCGGCACCACGGGCGGCCGGGGCTTGTTTTCCTTATTCTCATCCTTCTTCGGTCGGACCTGATTTTAGATTTTCATTTTCTTCATTCCAGCATTACATTACGAAAAAACCGATCCGAACAGGATCATGACACGCGGTTGTTGATGCCTTCAACCGCGCAAAGGCAAACAGCTTGTAGTGTTGCTGCATATAATCTAAACGAAAAAAAAAAAGCCGCTGCATGCGCATGAAGAAAATCCAGTAAAAACCGATTTACACGAAGATTAAGTACCTTCTGCGCTTGCACGTTCAAGGAGAGCCACGCGTTTGGTTTGCAGTGCACCTGTATTCTCCCGTCCGAATCTACCGCGGTTACTTGCGCGGGCAGCCACTCCTTGTGCGTTTCCGAGTAGTACTCCACGACCTGGTTCTTCGTGTACTTACCCGCTTCATCCGCATACGGGCCTTTCACGGCATTATTATTGTTCCCGGCTCCTTTCGCGTTTGACGAACTGCTCATATGCATTGCAAAACCATCGCACTCCTAGTAAAAATTGCAGTTATGCATCACAAATCCCCTTCCAAAGCTAAAACAGCATTACAAACTTCATTCGCCATCATGCTGAGATAATTTGTAATGCAATCTACACTAGTTGGATACTTTTGCAATGTTGCATAGCTCCCGCCCTGCTCCAATTTGGACTGGATGAGCGAGATGTCGTCCTTCTTGCTTCCCTCCTGCTTTTCCTGCCCACCGGCGCCCGTGTCCTCTGCCTCCAGTTTCCGCACGCGGTCGGCCAGGATGGACCGGGTAAGGATCTTCTCCGCCGTGGGCCGTTTGGTGTGGTCCTTCACGAGAATATCAGTCACGAGTTGCCGCAACTGGGGGGAGAAGCTGTGGGTCATGGTAATGGTATAAAACTTAATTTTCGTTGACGTTTTGCGGTACGTTTATGTTGATTTTTGAAGCGCAAGAAGCACGCTCTTCTGCGCATGAAAATTCCTGTGGCTCTGAATGTATCACAATAAGTCATCTACTCCGATAACGACATTCGCAATGTCAAATAGAATTTACTGTCCCGGCAAACTGGGGCTCGGTCCTCTTGTTATCCTGTGCACCAGCGCTCGTAAATCCGCAGCGTCGAACGGTACTCGGAGACAGCACATTTCGTACAGAATGCAACCCATCGCCCAAATATCACTCGGCCAGGCGTACGCCTTTTCTTGGCAAATTTCCGGCGACAGATAGTACGGTGTACCTGATATGGTTTCGGAAAATTATTTGCGTTCTGCTTCAGCTTCGTCATCATTTGCAATAAATCGTCATGCATGTTGTTGACAGCATCATGAAACGGACGAAAACTACGACCTCCATGCACCACCACATGCACCTTGTTCAATCCAACATGTGGCACTTGTACCACCTCCTGTGACATCAACTAACTTCATCATCACTATTCATCCTACACGACATCATGACTCAATTTACCGATCTGTGTTTTCGCCACTGCGGCCGTTGATTCGAGCACTTTTGCGATTCCAAAGTCGCCCATCTTTATGTCGCCGGTTTTGGATAGAAAGAAGTTACTCGACTTCAAATCTCGGTGCAAAATCTTCTTGTCATGGATGAACTTCAGCCCCAGCATGCACTGCGTAAACCACCGGACATTTATCCAGGAAAAAACACCCATCCACATCCTTTTTTTGCATGAAAAATAGTGGGTTTTATGGATGTTTTGCATGACGAATTGAATGGGGATGGGTCTTCTTTCCGGGATAACAATCTGGTCCTCAGAAAAGGGCTGGTGCATTTTCTTCGCTTTTTGTATTCGCTGGTACATGTCGCCGCCTGTTTTTTTGTTTCAAAGACTTTACCCTGCACAATCTGAAACTGCAGCTGAACAGAGGCCCCTTATGCAGAAGCAGGAGCTGGTGCAGTTTCTACTTCTAGTTCCACGCGACATCAAATTCAAAGCAAAATTGTCAAAAATACTTGTTACCCTCGCAGTATTCCTGCACAATGCAGAGCCATCCGTCCTCGAGGAAAGACTCCTTATACCGTACCACGTACGGATGTTGTAGCGTTTTCAAAACGGAAGCTTCGTGCAAAGCGTCCTTCTTCTCCTTGGCACTACAACGACTGATGTCGATCTGACAGGGATAGGGAAAGTGGGATAGGTTCGATGAACAGGGCCGCTTTGTAGACACAATACATCGTAGATCTTGATCTTGTTTTCAAACGCCGATCTACATCACAAATTTCGTGCACCAACAAGAAGCCTAAAAACATTGACAAGAATTTCAGATTCGCCTTTCACATTTTCGTGCGCATTTGCCGAAGCTAGGATAGATGTCGCACGGAAGATCATGCATCATCAATCCAGAAAACGACATTGCAGACACCTCAACTGATAATTGAAGTTTTGGCTTTCATCATGCGATATTTTTTTTTTCTCTTGATGTTGCTAGTCAAAAGTAATACCATTTTGCAGACGTAGTTTTGCCGCTTCCCGTCTTCATCCTGCCCTACGAGCCATGCTTGTCCGAACGATCCAGAGCCCACTTTTTTCAGCGGGACATACCCGTGCTTTTTCACCACGGGGGATATACGATCCATGATTTAATCTCTTTGTTTGGAAAAGAACGAGCGTGCTCTTGGTTTTCAAGAATCTCAAAACCACATACTTTTAGCACGTCGTTGTAGTTATTTTGTACAAAATCTATCTCAAACGTTGGCTATTTAATTTTTTACCTACGGCTCATCTTTTGAAATGTAATTTTGATGCAAGAACAACATCACTCTCCGATTTTTTTTGCGTTTGTGTGCGCATCGCTCGACGAAAATAACGTTCTTTGGTGATGTCACTCCCGAACGACAACAGGTTTTTGCACTAAAAACGCTCTCTTCAACGCATGTTGGTAAAGCCTCAACTACATTTCGATGAAGAGATAAAGATGAGCTGGCGAAACTCAGCACGAGATAAAAAGAAACTCAGATGAGTGCGTGCCTCCTTTTGGGGTTCACTAACACGAGAGGCTGCTGGCAGAGCTCACTAACAAGCCGGGCGATTGTTATTGGTCGGAAGGAGGCAACAAGAATCGGACAGCAAAATGGTTTTTGCAAAATGGACGGATAAATCCTCCTTGAAGCTAGAAGCTAGTCGCTTAAAGTTGCAACATTAACAGGTTTTTGAGACGACGAGGCGAGCAAGAGCAACATGGACTTTTACCACATGTTCATGTTTTGAATTCTGGTGAACTGACCACACGACAAGCAGCAAAAATTTTTAAAGTCTTTCTGTACAACAAGCTGTTTGTAAATTGCGATAGCACGAAGACCTCCTAGTGCCACGACACGCGTTTCTGTGGCTGCCTGTCTCACAGCTGCGTAAGCATTATTGTGTCAGTTGTTACGAGGCAGACGCAGAAGCAAAACATCTAGTTCTAGGAAAATATCAAAGTACTCAGCGAAGAAGTAGGTATTATCTTCGTCTCTGCTTGTTCTCCTCGCTTGAGGGGCCTATGTTTCGCTACTTCGACTGGTGGCTCTTTTTTTGCATTATCAATTGAAGTTGGATGATAGTTTCAGTTTGATGTAAAGTTGAAATTTTGTGGATTTGCATTTACCAAAAAAGTTTTTGTTTTCTTTTCCCACCGGAGGTATGACGAGGATGTCACCGGCTCCTCGCCGTCAAATAAATCTAGTCGGGTCCTTTACAATTCCTCACGCTTTTTGGCCTTGACGATGGAGCCGGGTCCGGGCATGAGCCTCGCGATTTGTTCCTGCAACGTGGCAGAAAGCGGCGCGGTTGGGTATTTGATGACGCAGGTGATGACTAGCTTCCCGGTGGACCCCGTTCGCTTGTCCGGCATGCCCTCGTCGGACAAAACGATCCGGCTGTTGGCCTCGGTGACCCCTTCCTTCCTGACCTGCAGTTTCCGACCGTCCAGGTGCGTGATGGTTTTGTCGAAACCAAGCAGGGACTCTTTCAGGGATATTTCCAGGGTTCGGTACAAATGAATCCCCTTGCGAGACCACTGCTTCTCGTAGATTTGCTTCACCTCAAATTGTTGGTGTTTTTTTCGAAAATAAATGGTGCAGAAATTCTAGGACCCGTCAGCGATGCAATCTTGTGTTGACTCCCAATGAAGATCATCCCAGACGGGGTGTGTGAGAGCAGCAACAGTAAAAAAAAATACGGTTACAAAATAGAAATACGATTTCAACAGCTTCAATTTCATTACAAAATCTGTAGAAAACATAAAAGTAATATCATCCAGAATACCTTGAAGACAATATCTCCCGGCGTTTGACTTTCACTCTGGTCTCCTTCCCCAGCGTATTTGATTTCCTCCCCGTCTCGCACTCCGGCCGGCACCTCCACTTCCAGTGGCCCTTTCTCGGCTCGGCACTTGTGCTTTGACTCCACCTCGTGCTGCATTTGGTACCGCATGCCGCCGCGGATCATATACCTGTACTCGATTTGCTTGGGGCAGATTTTTATCAAATGTAAAAATGTCTGGGTCTGGAAACTTGTGATGCTGGGTGGCGTCTACTCATGATGAGGCCATAAGTGCTGGCTCAGAATGACAAGTTTCTGAGCTTCTAGGTGTTGCCTATTCTGCATGACAAACTGCGTTTTTGCATCACAGAAAAATGGAGCTCTTGGGTAACGTGCATGACAGATTTAAGAATCATGCCAGACAAGCATGACAAACATGCATTCTTCCAGACCCAGACATTTTTACATTTGATACTTTTCTTGCAAGTTTTCGAGCAAAACACGGACTTGTTATTCTCGTTGTCGCACCCCCGACAGAGCCGGAGCCGCCGCCCCACGTGCATCGATTTGGTTGTGCCCGTGTACATCTGCGCGAGGGTTAAGTGCATCGTGTGCTCCTTGTTCGGGCCCTTCTCCAGCTTATCCTGCTTGGCCTTGCTTACCTGGAAAAAATAAGTGTGAGGTTAACGATTCGACTCGCCAAAGTCAGTGGAGTCATCAATGTCAGTGATGCTCATGTTAATACTAGACACTATGCAAATCAAAAATCTGCATGGCAACACCGACAGCAACTACTTCCTCTTCGCCTGTTGTGCTTTTCCTTTTGTCAACAATGCCAAAATAAACGTACCATATCCCAGCCACCCATGTCGTAAACCCTTCTCAATTTGGAATCGGATAGCACGTCCATGGCTTCTCGGATGGCAGTGAACCTCACCTTATCGCCCCCCTTGTCGGGGTGGTGCTTCAAACTGAGTTTTCGGAAGTTCTGCTTTAAAACCGTATGGCGTTCTCAAACGTTACATTCTCAACTGTTACATGAATTTGTCGTGCAAAACTACCTTGAGCCGGTACATGAGAAAGCTGCTTCGCATGACAAATCTCCGAAGGGCTACACAGCACCTAAATCGGTGCCAAATCTGTGATGCGAAAGCAGCAACTTTTGCACCTTTGACTGTTGCGGCTCTTGCATCACAAATTCATGTAACAGTTGAGAATGTAACGCTTGAGAACGTCATAAACCGCGTCCGTGGCGTGCTGGTGCGTCCCCAGGTCCTCGTACGGGGTGGGGCCCGTGGCGCAAAGGTCCGTACAGGACTTCATATCCGACATACTCGGGTTGAAACACCCCGGCTGCATAATCTGTCGCCCGTTACCGCACTCGCAGTAACCAGGCTTCTCTGCAGGAGGAACCTCGTCGCAGGAAAGCGTTTCTGTAGTGGATGTTTCTCCTTTTGTCATAAAGTGGTCCTAGAAGCAGTTGTACTTGTAGCACCGAAATGTTTACTTTTGCATAAAGAAAGTTTTTTACTGCAGCAGCTGCTCCAGTGGTGCACTACGAAGACGAAGTCGCGCAAAAGAATAAGAACTCAGTTTACCTTTTGTTGGTTTTGCGTTTTGTAACTCCGTACACTGTTCGATTGGCTGAAAGTGCTTACAGGTATACTCGGTGTGCCTTGGAATGATTTTATGTTGTTCATGTCGAGCACTTATCAAAAACACATGGTGTCAACTTAGAACGAATCGAAAGCACTAAGACAAGCGGGGAGAACAGGGCGGGTTGTACTTGTAATGCGTGAATTTTATCTTCAAGAAAGCGCATGATCTTCACCACTCATAAGAAGTAGAGGTAGACTCGTCGCCATCGAATTTCGCATGAAGAGAGTACTACCTTGCACACGCATAGTCGCAGGTGAAGGGTGCGTGGTCGCAGGTTTCTCGTTTTATGCGTTTGAACAAGCCTCTCTGCGTCTTACACACACAGTATCCGCTCTCCCCCGACGAGATTTCATCGGCGCACTTCTTCTTGTCCTCCTCCTTCCCATCCGGTGAGCAGCCGCCGGTCTTCTGAAAACGCACACAGCGATACGTCTCTTCTTCTTCGGCGAACACAGGATGGTACAGGCTGTTTAGGTAAAGAAGCGAGGAGAAGAGTTGACTTTGTTTCATTTTTTTCGTCCTCCTGCACCTGCTCCAATCAATACCGGCTCCTTGACTCTGCAATGCGAATTTCAGGTCAGAACGAACACCACGTTGCGGCTAGCAACGCTTTTCCAATGGGGTCCTTCGGTGCAGCGAGCAGTGCACGACAGCGGGAGCGGCCGTCGACCGTCAATTAATTCACGAGGATCAGTAGCGGCCCACTGGCGCTTGCGACGACGAGACCAAGAAGACACTGACAACTCATGCACCTAAAGCGGACCGAAGAAAAGCAAATACAGAGCGCAAAACAAGCAGCAATGTGCAACAAATGCTTCTGCGACAATTATTTGCAGGGGGCGGATGAGGGTCAAAAATCCAAAACGGACACGATGAGTTGTCTTTTACGAAGACCCACGGCACCTATGTTGCAAGAGCGCGACAAGCTCTTAGAAGAAGATGAAGAACTACAGAGTCTGACAATATCAACTTTCAAGAACCTTACGAAAAAGTCGAGAGGATCGCATTGCTTTCAGTTTCATTCTCATAGATACTCATTGAGAAATAAGATCTGCTGGCATGGCTCGACGACAAATTTGGATCCGGGTGCAACAAAAACGACACAACAAGAAAAGGAAAACATCAATTGACGATAACTACAAGAACAGCCGTGACTAAAAGACGAAAATTGAATCGCGGAACAAATCTTTGAGGGATGGAAATAGAATTTAGGAGTAGGCTCGAGAAAGACGACGGCGCAGTCTCAATCTAGCATGTTCTTTGCTGGAAATCTAGCTTTAACTTGTATTTGTGACTTTGTTATTTAGCCGACAAAACGATGATGACTTTTGTACAGGAAACAAACTTTTTTCCAACACTGAATCCGACATGAAGTGCACGAAACCACAAACAGCTTCTGTAAAGGTGCAAAGAAACGCAACATGATCACAAACATACTCTTTAGTATATCATGAGTTCTATCCTACACGCACAACAATCTACGCTCACAAAGCTTTTGCCTTTTCGATATCGAACCACCGATTACAGTGGGTGCACTTTTGTCTTGTTTGTGGTCCTGAGGACAACAGTTCATGTCGTACGTTCGGCTTTCCGCAGTTGTAGCAGCGAATCGGCGTGGTGTTTTCGTCGATCAGGTGCGGCTGGTAGTGCTCGTCGTACCTAGTTGTGGAGTTGAATGCACAGGAGTTTGTGCTTCGTTTATTTACTTACTTTCGTCGCTGTGAAACATCAAGTGGCATCTGTGCACAGTGGCGACATCAGACTGGAGCATTTCATGCGTCCCACATTGACAACCAGCAGCAGCAGCAGCACCATGTGCAACAAGAGATACATCCAAGCCCTCGTGTTCAAGATCTTTCGCCGGGGACATAATCGTATAAGTAGGACATCATACCATATGGTCTCCCTCGGTGGCGGCGGCAGCACCTCTGTTGCTTCAAATCCAAACGGATCGTCGTTTTCTTGGTCGTCATTGTGAGATACCACTCCTTGTTCGAGGTCTTCATGGTCCTCTCTCTTCGATTTTCGCAACACCGGTTCAAACAGCCGTGAAGAGCTTCTGGTCGCACAAGAAGTGGACGTACTCAGGTTTCGCCTGTTTGTCTTCTTCACCGAATCCGTCGTTGACGGGCGGCTTACAAACGACATCACGGTGTCGCGCCCAGAGGAAGACGACGCCGTGGTGTTCCGGCTAGTTGTACTGCCCCTTGCAGGACCGCCATCACTGGTGCCTCGTTCTTGATCTTGTAAGAATTCCACATTAGTGGACAGCTGTCGGCTTTTCTTCAGGACTGGCTGGGGAATGTCGTCGTAGCGTCGTAGCCCATCCTTGTAGGCCCGATACCCGTTCGCAAACGTGCTCAGACGCGCGACATAGAGGCCGCCGGTGGCGAGCTGGGTACGGGGAATCTGACGCTCGCGTGGGATACGCATGGCGCTTTTCGGTTTAGCAATTAAGCGAGGTAGTAGTTTGATGATGTTGTGTGTGTGGCGGAATAGTTCGTAGGGTGGATGGCTACAACTCGAAGGTTGAAAGACGACACTTTTTGTAACCTTACCTAGTATGCGGTCGATAGGGATGCAAGAACTTCTCGTATTTTTCGATACAGAGGCTTCTACTTTTTCGTGCCGCATCGCCTTGTCGTTACGTTACGCTCCAGGAGGCTGTTGTTTTTTGGCGGCGCACCACGCAAGCACCATCATACTGAGTAGGTACCTACTCTCAAGACCTCTCTGCTTTATATTTTATACCCAGCGGAGTCGAAGCTCAGACCCCCTGAACAACAGTTCGTGTGAGCACCAGACGCGATGCTGTCCACCGTCAAGACGAGCACGACCTAAAACTATTCATTTTCATATTTCTATTCCTAGTCGCGTTTCCACCTCTTGTTCTTCAGCGTTCATCTCGTTCTTGGTGCAGGAGCCCTACCAGTCGTATTCAGAAGCAATGCAAGTAAAACGCTCCATCCAGCCCAGTAGTCACGAAATGTCTCGGACCGACGACTTGCGCGGAGGACACCACGGCGGTCCTTTGCACCAACAAGCTCGTCGACGCGTGTAGTTGCTGTTTCTTCTCGACGCAAAAGCAGTCCGTGAAACGCCTCGCCAGATCGGGGCAGACCCAACGAAGCAGGTTCCCGTTATGATCGATGGTCACGCAATTTTTCAAGTCCTCAAAAACCAGCAACTGCTTCACCGCGGACCCGTTGTGCGAAGATTTCGCCTTGTGCACGTACTTCTGGTTGCGCAGGTCAAACCACCGCAGGTGGCCACTGCGCGAGGTGACTAGAAGCGTTTTGTCGTTGGAGGAAAGGTTCGAAGAGGATGATGATGTTGTCCCGTTGGTGCCATAATTCAGAGAGGCGGTCGAGGGCAGATTGGTCGAAGACGCATGGTGGTCCACGAAAAACAGGTCTGAAGAGAAGTCCTGCTGTACCATCGGCCTTCGAATCGCCGAAAACCCACTTGTTCCGTGCTGATCGAAAGGAATAATCTCTCCAGTAGCGGTGTGGGCTACGCTGCTATTCGATGATGAAACAGTACAAGATCCTGACCCCGCATCTTTCGTCCACAAGCAGGCCACCCTGGTGTTGATCAATGCGTCTGCGGACGTGCTGGACATTCCGCGCAGCGAGATCTTGTCTCGGAGCACGAGCCTGGCTCTTGGCGGTATGCGCAGGTCCCACACTCCCAAAGAGCTGTGGAACTCCTCTTTACTGGATGCGTAGTTGTAGCTGCCCGGTTGGATAGCTGCCGAGCTTGAAGAGGACAAAGGTGTGGAAAAGTACGTCGTCTCCGTCGGCGCTCCACACGTTACCAGGCACTGCTCGGAACAGAAGTCCCCACCGAGAAGTTGGCTGTGCGCGGACTCGGTCGAGAAGGTCAGGTACGGGCGTTGGGACACTGTGTTGTTGTGTCTGTTTGTTGAGCTGGGATCAGTACTAGCAACCGCTCCTGACGGCATCGCACTTTGTCGGTCAACATCTGGACGAGCAGAACTTCTCTTACTGAAGCTTTCTATCCCAGCGCCATAGTGGTAAACACACACGTTTGGCGAATCCACCGCACCTCGGGTTCCGACAACGATTCTGTCGCCCTGGAACTGCAGTACAGAAATCCGCTGCGTGGCGACGTAGGCGTTGGCTTGCTTCGTAGTTGTATCAAATGTAAAAGTGTCTGGGTCTGCAAGAATGCAAGATTTGTGATGCAGGTTTTCCATGACCCATGAGGTCTGGAATGCGAGACCCAGCATGACAGATTTTTTGAGGTCTCTATCATGCCTTTCCTGCATGAGAAACTCCCTCTCAACTTGGTCAAAAGCGGACAGCTTTTGGTACTCACGCAACACAGATTTTTGCATCATTCAGATTTAGCATGACAAGTTCTAACCTTCCAGACCCAGACATTTTTGCACTTGTTGATAAGTTGAGGCCGTTGAAGAAGGTATCGACTGCGTCTTCTTGCCGTGCTGCAACGTTCCGCCGGTGTCCACGGGCGACGAGCCTGCGCTCGCTACAGCACCAGCACCTGCCGAGTAGCTGGTAGTTGGGGATAGGTCTGCGGGAGGGGACAGAGAGATTGGTCCAGCACCAGCTGCGACCCCCACCGCCCCACTGGACGACGAAGAGCCATTAAGGGTTGGTGTTGAAGTTATCCTCTTCAAGTTGTCACCACTTACACCAGCATTTGGCGGTCCACCTTGCGACGTTGTTGCTGCAGCACTCTCTTCTTCGGCCCGCCGCCTCTCCGGGGATGTAAACGCTGCTTGCTGGTTGACGCCGCCGGCTCTAGAAGAAGCCGCCACTGCAGCACTGCCGGCTCCAAAACTGCCACTCCCCGCATTCACCAGCGCAGACGTGTCCAAACTGATTTCCAATTCTTCCTCCGCAAACGAGCGCACGAATGCCAGCGGCCCCGAATCGCAGGCGACGGCGTACAGCGGCTCCGTCTTGTGCGCGCACGACATTGTGATCACTTCGGGGACAGTTTTCAGCTTCTTCACAGCCGTAGTTTGCTCGAAATTGATCGCTTGGTCAAGGATCGCGGAAGATGGAGGAGCGTGTTGGTGGACACCAGGTGCACGTGCAGTTCTACTTCTACTACTTTCTGAAAAAGATGACGTCGGAGCTGCGTTTTCATTCCCTTCGAGCACCTCGTCCTCCTCTGGACCTCTGCTCGGCGGGCTGCTCTTGTTCACTTTCATCCGCAGATAAGCTCCCCGCGGGGGCCGTGAGCGGGCTGCACTACTAGGCGTAGCTGCAGATTGGTCATCCACGACAACGTCCTGCGGACCGTCAACGACCCGTCCAGTTGCAGTTGTAGCCCCCGGCGTCCCGTTTAATACTGTCTCCCCTGCTCCTGGCGGTGGGTTGAAATTGGACATGATCTCGCCGCTTTTTAATACTCGAAGAAGTTGTGCTGGGGCGATAGAAACACCGGCAGCTCCTCTCGCGGTGGTGGCCAGGAAGCTGCTGCGCTCGTCGTACGAACACGACGAGGACGGGGCGCGATAATTCAACCCGGCTAGAAGCATCTCCCTGGCTGTGTCCCAGCACTCGTGTTCCACGTCGGTGGCCAGCAACGGCTTCCGCATCAACATGGACAAATGGCACCTCTCGCCCTCACTAACCATCTTCCCGGCGGTTAGAAACGAGGACGAAGCGTCGGTCTCGGAAAACAAACTTACCCGTAGCGACCCGCTGTTGTCTACGACGCAAGAGTTGGCGGCATTGACAACTTTTTTCAGGAGGAGAGACTGCAGCTGAGAGGACTTTTGGATTGTTCCGCTCAGACTCGTCTCTGTTGTTCCCGTTGCATCCAGAAGTCCGCTCTGTTGTAGTTCCGCTGCAGCGGCCAGGAATTCTTCTTCCTCCAGCTTGTTCCGCTCGTTTTCGGTCGTGAGAAGGTTCCGATCCAGGGAAAAGTTCCCGGGGTTGTTGTAATTTGCAGCAGTTCTACCACTCAGCGCTGTAGCTCCGGTTGCGGTCGACGGTCCGGCGGATGTTGCCGAATGAAAGCTCGAGGAATTGTTTGGGTTCAAGGCGAAGTCTTTTTCAAACTTCTCATCAAGTCGCATCGCCACCACCGCCGGGTGGTGTGTGCCAAGCAAAAGGAGAAATGACGTCCCGGAAAGCCTTTGCCACAAGGTCAAAGCAGCGATGTTGTTTCCGGTGGCGATTCGGAATAACTCATCCATCGGGGTGAGCTGAATCCGGTGGATGGTACTTTGTTGCGCTGTCCCAGTTGTACTAGTCCCGCTAGTCCTGCTATTCGGCGTCTGCTCGTCGGATACTACAACATCGTCCACCGCTTCAGGCACAACTACCGGCGCAAGGATGCCGCCGAACACGCTGCCGAAAAAAGTTGATGTCGGCTGAGTACTAATTCCTGAGGCAGCTGCAGCACCACCGCTTCGCGCAGCGTCGTACTCGGCCGCCGTCAACATCGCGGTTGCGCTGCTGGCTCCTGTTGGTAGAGGTACGGTCTTCGATCTCGATTTCCGACGCATAAAGGTGAAGCTCGCCAGCTCCTGCGGGATTTGCAAGGAAAAGATGTCGTCGTGCAGCAACGCCAGTTTCAAATCCTGGGGGCACTTGGAAAATTCCTCGACGACGCAGTGCCGCGCACGCACTGTGATAAGGTGGAGGAAGGTCCGCATGGTGCCGGTTTGCGGGAGCGAGTCGAAAGTCGATGAAGAAGACGCGGTCGACTTCGATTGTTTGCTGTTGTATGTCGAGGATGGCGCACGGGAAGACGGATTTGTTGTAGCTATGCCCGTCAGCGGCCCTGTATAAGGTGGCGCGCTTCGCGTTTCGAATTCCGTTTTCTGAAGCAGGTGGTCCACCAACTGTTCGCTAACCTGCACCGCGAAGGACAAGACGAAAACTTTCTGAAGCGGAGTGAGACACAGCAGACCTCCACAGGAGCTATCCACCCATTGTTTTTTCTTGGAAGAAGTAAAGCGAAGAGCTCCACCACCTGCGTCTTTATCCCTGCACACTTGCAATTCCGCCTGGAAATCCGTACGAAGTTTGTCAAACCTCGCCCGAACCACGTCGCGATCGTGGTCAAGCGACTCAAGCATGCGGCTGTTTGGGTGCCGGGTTGCCGCGTCCGTGTGGACCAGGCGGTCGGATTGGACGGAGGCAGGAAGCTGGGCGGAAGAGGACAATGCTGTCGTGAGAAAAACCGGAAGTAGGGCCTGCGTTGGTGTTGGCGGCTGCGGACGAGCAGGGGAGTGTGGTCGCGAATGCTGTGGACCACTCATATTGGCACTTGCTGATGTGCTTCCAGTTTTATTACCAGCGCCAGCAGCAGGAGGAAGATCTTCAGTGCTGGTATTGGTCAGAGAGTCCTCGTCTTCGTAGTGTTGCAGCAAAAGCGATGCGGCGGTACTGAAAGTCGGGGCTGGGGGGTGGAGTATCTGCCTAGGACGAGCGCCTGAAGACGACCCGGAAGGATTCGTCGGAGAAGGATGCGATCCACCAACAGATCCAGACCTTGTTCCCTGCACGAGCACTGCGTCCGCAGACAATTCCTGCACTGCTTGCAAAAGAACGCGCCACATGACGTCGGTAGTCTTCTCTCTCGCCGAGTGAAGCTCTTCCGTTGTCATACTTCCTGTTCTACTCTCCTCCTCGCTATCCAGAAGGTTTTCCGTCGGGTCACCCAACAGCACTTGCTTTCCATCGACGTCTTTGTTCAGGAAATCAGAGGCCCACAGAGGGGCAGCCGCAATTGCTCCTGCAGATGTTTTCCCACGGTGCGCATGATCCGTTGCTGAGCCACTACCTTTCTTGGAAGACGAATATCGCGCCGCGCAGTTTTTGTAGTCACTCAACCACAATCCGCTGCCGGTAGTAAGTTCGTACAGCGCCAGCACTGCAGCAACAAGGGTCTGCAACTTCAACGATCCGCAGTGGGGGAGCGCCGCTTTCAACACGCGGCACGGAAAGTCCACGCCGGGCGCCAAGCTCGTTGCGTTGTTTCGCACGCAGAAGGATAGAGTCTCGAGCACGAAATTCTCCGCACTCGCGGCATTCAGACCACTGATCATGCTGTTTTTCGGTCCACCTCCCTTGCGGGATGATATTTCTGTAGTCCTCTGGCCGCCGTTATTCCTACCGCCGGAAGAAGCACTGGTTACCCACAGCTGGTGCTTCTCGGCGTAGGATAAGTGCGGGGTCGGAAGCTGTTCGGTAAACTCTTCAAAACTCCTGCCCATGCCGAGAAACAATGGTAAGAGTGCCCGGATAACCGGCACGGAGCGATCGCCGGAAAGGTAAGCGAGCACGGGGTGCCGGCGCTGGAGGTACGTTAGCCCCAGTTCTGTGATGGAGTTACTCACTTGATCTACATCAACTTTTGCTTGATGTTCTGGATCGTAATGTGATATCTCATCCTCGGCTGCGATGCCCATAGTGGTTGACGTCCCTTCTGCGCCAGAGGAGAACTGTTCTTTCGAACTCTGCCGGGAGCTCGAAACGGACGACCATTGGCGAGAGAGACGCGGCTTGGAAATCTTCGCTCCGCTGGCGGTTGCTACCCCTGTAGGTGTAGCTGACGTGGTTGCACTATTTTGAAATAAAGCAGTGCTGGAAGTAGACGTATTCGACGTTTGTTCCGCGCCTGCTATATGCGCCGAGAATTCGATTTTCATGTCGCATCGCAGTAATTCGACGAGGAAATCGTGGAAGTGGCCGGTGATCAGCTCGTCCCGGGCGCCCGGGCGCAGACCGACTAGGAAAGTCGCTTGCCCGGACGTTGGTGGCAGCTGGGATGATGAATTCTCGTGGTTGTTGTAGGAGATCATGTCAGGAGAGAAGGACGAAGCTGCGAAAGGGGATGCGTTCGTCATCTCTCCTGACGTGGTTCCGCCCGACTGCGCCGAAGCCGGTGCATCGCCGGACGACGACTCGACAGCCGGAACAATCGCACTTCCTTTGGTCGACGACGACGCTCTTACGCCTGCTCTTCCTGACAGCACGGCCGCGGCGTCCACACACTTCCCCGCGTGCCACAACGCTAGACTAGAAAGCCAGACGTCCCCCCGGCTCTGCGCAAGAGGAAAAAGCTCGTCCATGGCAACGTGGTACACGAGCGGGGGGACTTTTATTGTTGCAGTCTGCTCGAAGTCGTGGTCAATCTTCATGGAGCTAGCAGCTACAGTGGCTGATACTGCTACCGGTAGTTCCGGGGAGCCGGCAGCGAAGGCTGATGTTAGTTTATTTTGTTATTCTTCTTTTTGTTGCATCGTAGTTCTGTATTGGATTTCATTTTGCTCCTCCAGGAGGTGGCATGACACCCATGCATTCAACCGTCTCCAAGAACAATGCAAGTAGAAAAGATTGTCAGGGAATAGCAGGATCAGGAACAAGACAGCACTTATACCATCTCCATCTTCTTCGAAATTCGCCCCGCCACCTTCCGCCACCCTGATTACCTCCTCCACCCGCTTCTTCTCCTCCGCTCCAAACCCACTCGTCGGATCGATCTCCACAGCGTCGAGGGGCGCGAGCCGGGCAAGGAGTAAAGCGAGGCCAAAGTCGCTCATGTACCGCACTACAACGTCTACCGCGTCGCGCCAGCGGTCCGCCAAGAGAAAAAACGTCGCCGCCAGCATGTACCGCTTCTGCCGGATCAACTCGTACGCATTTTTGATCGCTTTGGTCTTCACGGCTTGCGACTGCTGCTGTTGCTCCTGATCCTGTGTCTGCTGAGAATTATCCTGCTGCTCGATGCCTGTAGTAGAAGTAGTTCCACTTGTTCCTGCATGATGACGAGCCGCTCCCTGCATTGTTCCTGTAAGTTGTACTTGGTTCTTCCGCAAACTCCCTCCACCTCCTACATTCGCTGCCAGTTGGGAGATAAAGCCTGCAATGGCCTCCTGTTTCGACGCTTTGTACAAGGCGGCCAGCAAGCTGTGCCGCCCCAACGCGGCGTACCACAAGGCCACCGCCTCCGGGTTCCGGTCCTGCAGGGGGACGTCTTTCTGCAGCTGCAGAATTTTCTTCGGAAGCGCCTCCAGACAGCGGGTGATTTGCGTCTTGTTGGTCAGCCAAAACCCGAGCTTGGAAACGGATTCGAAGGCTCTCCAAATCTGTTCCCCCGAAATTTTCGTCTCCTCCCCTTCCAGAGCGAACGTGGTCGGCTGGTTTGCTATGTTGGCAGCATGTTCCGTTTGTTTCTCCAGTTCGAAAAGCATCAAATCACACAGCGCACTTTGGTCCTTGCTGTGCAACGCCCACACAATGTCTTCGGTGGACAGGCTGGCGGCAGCACAAGTTGTCAGCATTGGGAAGGAGGACGATGAGGAAAGAGCGCTGTAGTTTTCTCTGGTCGTGCTGGTCGAACTGCTTGTAGTGGAGGTTCCAGTAGTCGTAGAAGTCCCTGTCGCTGCGGAATAAACTTGATTCAATCCGCGGTGAAAGTACCAAGCGCGAAGGAACTTCTGCCCGGGAAAGTCAACCTTTAGCGAGGCAAGCGGATTCGAGGGAATTATCGCTGGTTTTGATGCTCCCGTTGACGTGAAGCTGTTGAGCATCTGGATTAGCACCCTTTGCTCCGCGGAATCCACAAAAGGAATGCGCTTGTGGTGTAAAAGTTCCACGATTTCCTTCAATTCCACCTCGGGTAATCGCCAAGAAGCAGCGTCCCACGTGGAGGAACAGAAGGACACAGGAGCTACTGCAGTTGAAATAGGAGTTGTTGCGCCAGCTGAAGGCCGCGCGGTTTTAGGTTCTGAAGAGGTAAGAACATCGAGATTGGTAGAAGCAGCAGTAAGCTTCTCCATTTCATCCGCATCGCTATCGCTGTCGCGATCGTTCCAAAAATCTTCTGCGCAGTCGGCTTTGGGATTAGCAGTGACCACACTGGTCGTCGCGACAGTCGCGGGCGCTGATACGAATTGCGACGGAGTACCAGTTATTTCATCTCGGTGACCGAGTTGCTCGTGTTCCTCGTAGATATCGTTATCCACAACAATATCGGCCAGCACCTCCCAGTTCGCTGTTTTCAAGCCCTCCCGCAATTTTCGCAGTACCGTGTGGACCATTTTGTCCGGAAAGAAGTTGGCGTGCGTGATCAAAAAGTGAAGCGCGTCCGGGTGGTACAGATTCAGTGCCGTCGAGGAGTGCAGCGCGTTCGCTATGGCCGACGGAAACGGTATCACCTGGAGGCAGACTTGCGGAGACCGCAGGTCGCTGTTGTCCATGACGAGCAAAGTGCCGGAATTGCTTGGCCCAAAACACACCGCCTCCGTCGTCGGGGCAACCGAGAGGACCTGGGCGGTGACAAAAGATTCGCCGGCGACCTGCGATCGACTTCTGGCGAACAGGTTCGGACCATACAAACCGGAGTCGCCGAAACCGAAGGCGAGCGCTACCAGGCCGTCGCCGGTACTGGTGTTGCGCTGGAACTCGAAAAAACCGTAGGTGAGGAAGTCGGACGCCTGTAGTTTTACTTCGATTTTTGCATTTCCTGTTCTTGCACCTGACGATGCGAAGAGTGAAGTTTCAGTTTGCGTCTTCTCGTCTTGTGAACCACGGTGGAAGCTCCTGCTCGTATTTCCGGCAGACGCGGTCGCGGCATGCAGTAGATTCGGTGGTTGCTTTACGTGGTCCAGAATGGACTTCGTGAGGTTATTCGATTGCTGATACAGCCCCTGGGCTAAATCATTCACCGGCCCTTGCGCGTTCCAGGCACGGAAGGTCGTCGTTGAGTCAGCCGCCTTGTCGCGCTGCAGGTTGGGCACGTTTTTGAGAACGATTTTGCAAAGCAACCGGAACGAGGAGGAGGACTTCTCCCGCGGTTTTCTTTTAGTGTTATTTTTCGTGTTTGACCGCGTCTGATGTGCTGCTCCAGATACTTTTTGTTGGTGATCGAGACCAGCTGCACTGTTTTCCGTTGCGTCTCGTCCCGATCCCGTGACGCTACCGCAGAAATAAATTGCAACCTCAGCGGAGCTCCACAGCACACCGAGGTAGTCGTCTACAAGGTCGATGGCAAGGATTTTTGGTCCTCCCTGGTGGCGAAGTTGTTGGTCGTTGAGTTTGTCTTTATGCGCGGCGATGACAGCGCGATGCGTGGAGGTTTTTGCAAATCCGAGTCCCTTGAGCACTCCCATCTCTCCAGTTCGGATGTTGCCGGTTTGAATCGACGGGAAAGCCGCACCGGTTTCCCTTGGAGGTTCTGACTCTGCTTCGCCCGCTCCTGTAATTTCGCCACTATAATTGTTAGCCACAAGCACTTCCGCACCGAGTGCATCTGGCATGAAGTCCAGTCTCTTCCGCACGCAAATTTGTTGCTGCGACATCGCTGCGGGTCGTGCGGGTGCCGCCCCCGGCCCCGATACTGAAAGCGCACTATAATTCGCTGCGTTCATGACATTCAGTCTCAGTGTGTGCCTCGCCTGCCAGAACACCGTGAACATCCCATCGCGATTTTTGATCGAGAACTGCCCGACGTCGAGTGTCTTGTCGTGATAGAGCACCAGTGTGAAGCACAACTTCACCACCACGGCCTCAACATTCTTGACCTGCGAAGTCGCGCCTTGCTGTGATGTGGACGTCGAGGCTCCTGCGTCATCACGGTTGTAAGATGAAGAAGTCCTCGTAACCATGCCGACGAGAGGCGCAGCAGCAGGTGCGCGACGAGATGAAGACAACTGGTCTTTTGTGGTTGCTTTTGAAGCTGTTCTACTTTGAGAGGACGATAATGTTGACGTTGTTGTTGAGGCAGGTACTTGCGCAGAAGTGTTCAAACTACCGCCCCCTCCCCCGCGAACCAGAACAGGTTTGAATCCGATTTGGTCCAGTGACGTGATTCTGGCGCTTACCAACACCGAGGTCGTGGTCACACCGAGCAACAGGGGCGGGTAATTCCTCGTGTTTGTTGTGTCCCAGGCGAGACACCGAATGGAGTCGTGACCGCCGCCTAGCACCCCGTGGGAAAGAATTTTGGATCTTACTACTGTCGGTGCGCTGTTTGCATTTGCCGGTGGTGTGGCTAACGATGCAGTATTTGCAGGAGCTTTTCCTGGTACGCCACTGCTCGTCCCGTGAGAAGCACGCGCAGAAGATGATGATGAGGAAAATGGCTGGTAAATGCGCACTGTGCCGCTTGTCAACGTAGCCGCGTAGCCGACAGTCGGATGCATCAGGAGCTGGGAGACTACTTTCGAAGCAGGTAGAGGTACCGCGCAAGAACCTTGTTGCGTCTTCAAAAAGACCTCCTCCAACAACCTCGGTCGGGCCTCATCGAAGAACGCCCGGTCTTTTTTCCTCGTTGGAGATCCTCGCGTGGCCGATAATGTTTGATGTTTTGCGCCAGACGCTGCGCTAATATCCGCTGCAGTGGACGAGCTAACAGCAGCTGCCAAAGATGATCCACCCCAAGCATCCACGCTCGCGTTGTTTCCTGCTTCCAAAAACTTCAAATTTCTTTTCGCCCGTACGTCCCGGCCCCACAGTTTTCTTCCGTCGCTACCGAACCGGACCAGGTCACCGTGTGCAGTGAGGGCGGTGAAGTGAAAGAGTTTTGATGTTGTTGTAATTCTGGTACCGGCGTATAATTTCGCGTCTGCTTGCCTTTGCAGCGTTGCCGACGTCTGTGTGGCGGTTTCATCCTGCACGACTTCAACAGCACTGAAACAGTACCAGGCGTGAAAGTGTGCCGTGTTTTCGAGAAGTGCGACCAGCGGAGCTGACATGCACGTGTGCAGCTGCCCCTGTTCCAGCGGCGCGTTGCACAGCACCAAACCCTGGGTGGTCAGAGCGACGAACGGAAAGGAGGAATCGCCGGTAGATGCAGTGCCCCCCGAAGAAGATGTTGCGATGCTCACGTTTGAAACATCTGGCGTCAACTCATCGAGATGTTGACCACCAAAGTCCTCGCCTACTCTTTTGTCGCCGCAATAATGTCCGTGACTTTGTAGCGGGAAAGTATTGGATCCCGTCGGTAGCAGTCGCGCGGCTCTACTGGTTGAAGCGCCTCGACTGCTTTCCTGCAGAAGTTCAAATATTCTGTTCTCCACTACACTTTCCAGAGGTGAAGCTATCTGCTGGGCCTGGTCCCTTATCCCGCCGGCAGCCAAAGGAAAGACTGGCTGCACGTGGAAAAGTTCGTTCCTTCCATCTGCCTCAGCATCTTGTGCAGTACTGCGCGCGGCGGAGACGTTTAGGTTCATCCCAACATCGATTCGGGACACCATTCGGAACCCGACTGGCTGCCCCCGACACGCTTCCCGCCAAATGGATACCCGTCCAGACGCCTCGAGCACCAGAAACGCCGCTCGCGGTGTAGAAGGAGATGTAGCAGCACAATTGTTCTCGAGAACCCAACAAACCGACCTCACCCGGTCAGGGAAAGCGAGCGTGCAGTAGGAAGAGCTCACTTTGCGGGAGCTTGTCGCGGCTGAAAAGTCGCGCTCAACCAACGGGGTGTCGGTGTTGAATAGGACTACACTAGCGTTGCTGGAAATCAAATGATCGCGGCCGCCACTTCTACTAACGCTTTCTTTTTTGGAACTCGAACTCCTACAGCCCAAGTCCCCGTTCATCTCGTCCAATCTGCGCATCGCAGAAGTTCTCTGAGGACGGCTGGTACGCGGCCCCTGCCAAAGCGTTTGGCGTAAGGAAGGCAACACTCCCCTCGTCTTTTGCGTTCGCGAAGGAGGTGTCTCGAACAGAACTGCTCCGTCTCTGTTCTCGTCCGCCCCTGGTCGTGCACGACCTACAGTTCCTCTGTTCGGGAGATGTTGTTCGAGTCCGGTAAAAGCGTTCTCTTGTGTACCCATCAAGTCAACGTCTGCTCCGTCGTGTAGTCCGTCAAGAACGCCAGAACAGAAAACACGCACGCGCCTTTCGGCAAAAGACGCCAGGAACCGCTCGCAGGGACTGACTTGACCGCGACTGGCGTACTGCTCCTTGAGTGTTTTTTCCCGCTTCCTCGTGACAAAGAACCTGACGTCCGGACTTGATTCCAGAAGCCTTGCGTAGTAAGCCTCGCTGCCGAAATCTAGAGGGAGTCTTGGTGATGTCTCTGGAACGACACCAGAACAACCGGGGGATTTTGCTTTTGTTGCGGCCGACAAAAAGCTTGGCTGTGATGAGGAACGAGTAGCAGCATCATATGTAGTCTCGTCGCCGTGGTGTGGTTTCCTATGTAGTCCTCGCAGACATTCCACATGCGCATCCCAGGCATCCAGGGTGTCGGTTGCTATCTTGCTTTCGAGCGCGTCGGGGTCCTCTGCTGCCGATGCAGAAGACCTTCCTGTAGGAACAGCTTTGTTCATCTTCTGGGTCATTGCCATTTTTCGAGTCCTGTAGTATTGAATACTGTAGTAGTCCTTTTCCTCTCGGGCTTTTCTGCGCACTGCCGCCTCGGCCACCACGTCCGCACAAACCTCCGCATTCGTGAAGACGTCCTGCCAAATTTCGGCAACGGAAAACTGTGTTTTGTAAAATCGACGACCGAAGTTTTGTTCAGGACCCGTGGTGGCCGAAGAAACATTCTTAGTGTCGTCTAGCTGTTCCTCATTCTCCGCTCCTGTGCTAATCCCAACACTATTCGGCATAAAAGGCACTTTGCTACCTTCGGTCGCGACTTGGAGGAGGAAGGAAAGAAGCGGAGAACACACCCCACCATCACTCCCTAATGCCCCATAGCCATAACCACCTCCAGCACCTCCGCCGGGCATGTAAGTGATGTGCACGTCCCAAAAGCTGCAGAAAATTGTGTCTCTGGTGCTGGAAGACGAAGAGGCTGCTGTGCTTTTTTGTTCGAAAGACCCTGGCGCAATAAAAGCGCTACTTGAAGAATAAATGCCATCCAGCTGTGCCTCCTCGGCTTCCAAGCTGTCCTGCAAATGCGGCACCACCGTCCCTGCGGTGTGCAACAGGCAAACTCGGCTTTGCACTCCGAAAAACGCGTTCAGAATTCGGTCGCGCAACAGCCCGTGAGGCACGTTCTGCTGCAGGACGAAATGTAGCGGAGGATTGATTATCAGGCTTGTTTCGTGAGAGCAGTCTTCTTCGTAGTCCTCTTCGTTGTCATGATTGCGGTTTCTGCCGACAACATCACGACCACTTCCATCCTCACTCCCAGCGGCAAGAAGAACCGCGACGTAGAGCGAAAAGCTCCCCGTGGTCACCACCAAAAACGCCGGCAACCGGGGGTGCCAGGCCGCGCGCACCACCTCCGGGCCGACATCGATGCGAGTCAGCTCGAGCCCGGCGGTTGTGGAGTAAACCGCGATGACACCCTCGTGGACCGCGAGGACAAGTGGTTGCTGCGGATGCGAAAGCCACATCTTGTGTTTCTGGTTGCTGGGCGGGGGTTAGAATAGCATCAGATCTAGAAGTTAGTAGACGACTAGTACGAGCTTCGAATAAACTAAGACCTCTACATAGTTTTTATTTTGCTATCGTGCCTCAGCTGCTGCCGCCCGCCTGTTTTTCGATTTCCGTTCTACAGTGTTGTACCACTTGACTGCACTTCACGACTTTTAGCAGAGTTCATACAAAGCGGAGTTTTGCTTTTGCTACACGAAGACGAAGAAAACATAAACAATCACCGATGAGAGCGTAGTAATACGTCACTCTCGACAATGCAGCGGCACACTACACTTTTCATTTGTGTTCTTTGTTGTCCACCACCATCCACATTTCTAACAAACAGATCCTCATCCTGAAGTTGAACTTTAACAGCTGGGTGATCGTATGCGCGTACGATGAAATAAAGGAGGTTGCATGCGTGGAGATCCTTCCTCAGACAAGCTGCGACTCATCAAAATCAAAAAGAAATTCCTCGGCTAAAAAAAAAACAAAAAGCGATGCATGCCCGACGCAGAAATGTAAGCTGCGTTCTTTTTTCCGCCGTCGTAACCGTACGAAGCTTCGATGTTCAACAGACACAACTTTTCCGTGTGGAAACAAGCACAGAAGGTACCGCGGGGAAGTCACGACCACCAATCACGACTTCGACACCGTGCCCGTACCCGTGCCCGTAGCCAAGTTTTGCATTATTTCTTCCTGCGTCGTATCAATATCGTGCAGCGATTCACGACCAGATTCGAATTCATATTCATTTTGTGAAAGCAAAGCTCAACTGCGAAAAGGGGCTTATGTTTAAGATGAAGCAAAGAAGAGCCAGATGAGCACAAGAACGAGGACGCGATCGCGAAGAACCGGTGTAGTTAATACTCGCTGAGGACCACTTGCGGTGTACGTTCTAGCTGCAGAAAGAGAAACAAGAAGGTCAAGAAAAGTTGATACGAGAAGTACGTCTGGCGCATCAACGACCTCTGATGTTGATGTTGAAAGCGAAGCGATACAAAAGAAGAACTGACTGTTTGTTTACAATATGGGGTAGACGAGGTGATAAAGCAGAGCATAAAACAAGCGGATCCATTTTATGATGGTTTGAAGCAATATTTTTTTAGCTTCTCGAAGTGTGAAAGTTGGCGTCCCATTTCTCGAATCTCGCCGACGCTCAAATCGGGCCGGCAGGTATCCTGTCGTGAAGGCAAGATTATCATCACCATCACCTTGACATACAAAAACTGCGAAAATGGCTCCGGCTCGTCTGCGTCACGTGTAATGCTACTTTGCCAGAACTACGACTACAGACTAGAACGACTACGCATGGATTGATCATGCACATCCATGTGGAGGCGGGACTTGCTGTCATGCGCATGTGATGGTAATCTATTTCATCACTGGATCATACAGGTCTCTGGGAACATCCGTGGCCTTGGCTAAGGTGCGCGGGAGATCTGTGTTGAGACGAGTCAGCTTCATTTTCAATGTGTTCTTCAGCTCGGATTCATATTCATTGCTTTCTCAGGTACCAGACAGGATGCAAACAAAACTGCGACGAAAACACTTCAACATCACAAACGCAACAAAAAATACGACTTTTGTCGTTCTCCAGTCTTTGCGAAGTTCGGTAGTAGGTGATATCGCCGTTGATCCGAGAGCACTGCTGTCGCGTTGAGGTGATGTATTCCGCGAGCTTCTCGCGGTTTTCCTCTTTCACCGCCTGCTTGTGGTAGTAGCCCCACGGCATTTTGCCAAGAGGAGCTCGTGGTCGTTCTTAAGTACTGTGAGTAAGGCTTTAAGTGTTTACGTTTGTTCACCCTACATCACACGCACCAAAATCATTCTTCTCGCAGAAGAAGTCGTAAGCAGTGCTCAATCTTGAGTCTTGATGTTTTGCTTTTATCTTTCTACCTTTTTGAAAGCTAGCCACAACATGGCCTTGGGCCGATCCTCCCCCTCAGACGACGATATGAAGGTTGAAGCACTAGCTGCAAACTGCCACGAATAAATCAGCAAGTACTCGTCATACCCTTCTCCGCCTCAGACTCACATCAGGAGACTGAGACCACTGATGGCGTTTTTCTTTCGACTCCGGACAAATTATTCGTCACGACTAGCGTCACTTCTTCATCTCGAGCACAAGAATTAAACATCCCTCTCCAGCAGCACAACGAAGTCCTCTCGAACTCAATATCACGACGCGTGCCGACTGCTCAATACCGTTCTTAAGTCACATTCCACGACAAAAAGGCGAAGTACGGTGCGAGAACAGCGGAATCCGATCCATAGAGCTCGTGTCAACGCAAAGTTTTTGCTTTTTTTCGACTACTACGAACTTGTTCTTCCATTACTATGAATCAAAGCGTACGCAAGAAGGAATTATCTGTACCACAAAAAACTCAACGAGCGCACGAAACGAAAATAAAGAACAACTACGGGTGCATTTATTTTTTGACTGTACGAGATCGAAAGATTGCTGGCACACAAAAAATGACTAATTCTTCCACGGTAGTTATACTTTTATTTCAAATAAAGGATCTTCTCCAGATATGAGTTGTGTAGAAAGCATACGCTCTTTGAGCGTTTTTGTTTTTATGTAAATGCTTGAGGACACTGAGAAAAGAGGTACAAACACGAGGATAAGCAGCTTTCGCTACTGGTACAAGTACTGGTGGTGGTGGCGGGGCTTGTCTATTTTTATACAAATTGGGTTTCTAATTCCAGTTCGTTGCTCGGCTTCGACAGATTGCAATTGATACAGGGAAAGGATGAATATCAGGAACGGATAATACATATGACCTCGAGATGCTTCTGTACTTGTTGTCGGACAGCTGCTCGAATGCTGCATTATCTATGTGTTCACGTGAGCGTCGAAGGAGGAGAAATCAATCCTTAGGATTTTTGTAAAACGACAATCGCTTTGTCTTTGTTCTTGTTCACTCTCATTTCGTAATCCCCGACTTGGCCGAGTATCGTCTTTTTCCGCGTCTCCCCCTCCGTCCGCCCCGAGTCTTGTTGATTTCTTCACCCAATAGAATGCATCCTTCTACTCCGTCTTCCCCTCCAACTTGCGGAATCATTTTGCCTTTTTTGAGCAAGACCCGCTCCAGAAACGGGTAAAGCCGTTCGGTGACAAACGCAAAGCACGGCTCCGCCAGCTCTTCCAGCGTTCGTTTTTTTGGGCGCCGTTGTGGATCATCATTGTCGCCGAACAGATCGCTCTTGCGCCGCCGATCGTGGAGACGGACGAGGGTGGGTTTCGGATTCGGTTCAGTATCATCGTTTTCATCAGGTGATGTAACACTGACACTAGAACAAGGACTTTCGTGTGGTTCATCCTGCTCTACTTCTTCCTCCTCGTCTTGTTCCCCGTCCGGAGCCGCCGACACAACTGTCACGAGAGCACGAATTGGCTCTGAAGGAATACCTTCTTCCTCCTCGACCTCCTCGTCGAGTTCGGAAGTTTGCCTTTCGTACTCCAAAACTTTTGACGCAGCGAATTGCGGAGGAACGTCATGCCGTAGCTTATCAACATCTCCTACCGGTACCGGCGCGTCCTCCGAAGACCGCGACGCTCTGGGTCTTTCCACGGCATGCGGCCCGCACTGCAGCTGCTGCTCCAGTATTTCAACCATTTTTGCGACAGAATTGTGGTCGTGCTCTTGTTGGTCATGAAATAAACTACCCTCGTTGGTGTCGTGATGGTCCACTTCTGTTTTTCCCAGCAGGGCATCTGCTTCCGAGGAAGCGGGGCGAGGAGCTCCAGCTCCTCGGACTGCTGAACCTTTCGCATTATCTGCACGTCCCTGGCGTCCACTTTCCACTCCCACCCTCGTTGAAGTCTTGTGGAGGGCAGTCTCGTCCTGCCGAGATGAACAGTTTCTGCTTCTTACTGTGGAACCCGCGCGCGCTGTAGAAGTGGGAGGACCGGAGGGTTCTTCTTTTTTGCTATTTTCCCCTGAACCTGGACCTGCTATCGCAGACGCAGGAAAGCTCCCGGATGTTCGCGTGCTGCTTGATTCACTTCTTTGGCTTCGGTATCCGATGGAAAATTTTTGTCATCCTTACCAGCACCACTTTCAATTTGTAACGCATGCATGATGAAGACGAAGAGCCTATATATTCTTTAGCCAGCCTGTTGCTCTAACTTCATAGCTCTTCTCTACTTCTTGCGCATTGGCATTACAAATTGACAGTGATTCGCATGCAGGTGATCTAGATTTTCCCTACGTGGATAAATGCAGCGTGGGTGCTCTGCCGACTGCTTGTGGGATGCCATCGTTGCCCTGCTGGTTCTTCTCCGCGACGAGGTGCTGCGAGAGCTGCTGCTCGTTCCGCAGACTGGCGTGACGTTTTTCCTCCTTCTTGGGCTGTTCACTCATGTTTGCAGCAGCGGTGAAAGATTTATTTCTCTTTGGCTTGGTCGATGATGGATTGGGCATCCTGTTCAGGTCAAAATATCTTTGCCACCGAACGTCCTCAATATGCTTTGAGAAAAAATGAATGAAGATATAATTTCTTCTAGAAAGGGCAGCAGGAGGGACGATAATACGACTTTGAGTGGCAATGGAATGAAGATATCAAAATGTAGACTCTACAAAAATCGACATGTTTGCAGCTATGCTGGGATGATCATAATTGGGTGGTGCGAAAAGGATGAACTATCTATGGGGCAAGGGTGTATCCCCTCTTTGTTGCTACGTACCTGCCGAGGAAAATAGAGCAGCAAACTATAGCAAATGGCGGCACTTGTTGTTCTTCTACTTGAAACACTGGTGCTGAAAGTCGCAGTCGGGGGCTCCTCCTGTGCGTGGTATTTTTTCAAAAAGTAATTGAATGTAAAGACAGGTGCCCGACGAAAGGCGGGGAAAAACGAAAAGCGGCGTAGCAGCACACGACGCGCAGGTCACTGCAGGTGCAGGTGGTGCAGGCGAGAACTACAAGGGCAAAGTGCTGGTGGTGGACGATGACGAAGACGATGAAAGGAGCGAAGCTGCTAGGTTGCATAGTAAGTAAAAAAACCAAATGGGTGGACGACGATTTCCAGAAAAACGAACGGAAAACCGATACAACGTAACCTTTCGACGAGACCACATGGACCTTCGACGAGACAGACGGCGCATCACATACTTACTTCTATACCGATCTCAGATATTGGACTAGGTAGAACTTCTCGAAACCGAGCAAGCCAAGAAGCTGTCTCTGGGCCAGTGTGAAAGTCCGTGCATAGAGATAAATATGCTGAAGTCAACACGGCGCTCAACAACGTCGCCACACGACGACCTTCGCACCTTCTGCTTGACGTCGCAGAGCTTCATCAGTTGTATTAATATGCTCGCTTCTACTGATTATTTTTCTTGGAACTTAATACTCTACTACTCAGGCAGCTCGGTTTGTGCTTTCTCTTTTCACAGCACCCGGAGACTGACATTTCCATTTTTGCTGCTCATTTGTAGTACTTCCTCCTATCGCAGCATCGATTTCCACTTCCACGTCCAGTAGCTCTTTCGGTCTACGCACCCAAAATCCGGAATCTTTCATGGACCGGGGAAATGCTTGCACGAGGCCGGGTTTCGGCCGCCACTGCGGATGCTGATCCCGTTTCACAGCCCAGCGCTATATCCGTCGGTAGACTCCTGTTCCACTACTTACAGCATGCCCGTGCCGAACCCGGCTTGGTCACTCCCGCCACCAGCTCCTACGCCGGTCGGTCCACGGTAATTGTAGTCGAAGTTGTTGTATTCTGTCATTTTGGTATCATGTGTGACAACTGCAGCCATGAAATTCACCTCTTGTCGGCTTCACAATGCTCCTTCGAGGGGGAGTTGGAGCATGACAGAAAACTTCTTTGCTCTTTCGTTTTATTTGTTCTTGTGCGCCGGGGCCGGGAGATGCAGATGTTGAAAAAACCGAAATAAGAATTTGAATATTCAGAGCACTGTCACACATGATAACGAGGTCCATACGACCCTCCTGCGCCTTTTCCTCGCTGGAAAACCTCCTGCACGACGAAATTTTTCACAATGTGCCCGCCGTCGGCGACCAGTGTGGGATACGATGCCCAGAATTCCTTGTGCGGAATGAGATCGTAGCCCTGGGCCTTTGCCACGTAGTGCTTCAGACACATACCTGCCAATAATTGGGTTTTGAGTTTACTGTTAAGAACACGCCCCTCCGGCGAATACATCGGCGCTTTTTATTTTGCGGTCTGCACAAACACTGACAGGATATTACAACACGATGCATATCACAATCGACTTGATTTTTCTTTAGATCGATTCACATTTCAATACCAACGAGGCAATAGAAGAGGAAGAAAAGCGAGAGCCCGTGAAGAATGGCGTACGCCCCCGTGTGCAGATGGGTGATGTTCCAGTAGGTGTCATGGGGCTTATGACTTGTGAATAGGTCTGGGTTTGGAAGGGTGCAAAGTTTGAGTTTTAGTCATGCTGCCGTTGGATTGAAATTGAAAAAGAAAATAACAATCCAGTACTCGTCTACTGCATGAGCTTTTCCACACCTCAACGCATAGAGCATCAACTTTACGACGATCTGTAAGTATTGCATGAGCAGCCTCTGAGTCTGAGGAGTCCAGTTTATTTTGCTACGCTTAGGGGGCATTTTTCATTCGGCATAGATATGAAAAAGCCCCCTCTCGCAAAACCTGTGATGCCGGGGCACACATCACGGCCATTGTGGGTCACGCTCACGCACAATGAATGTGCATGACAAAAATTGCACTCTTCCAGACCCAGACGTATGTCTATTGGATACAGCTCTTTGGATATCAAATCCCCGTCAAGAACGTGCTTCTCGAAATACCTTGCGTATATAATAATTTTGCAATAACTTGCTGCTCATCAACATCCCGATGTAGTTGAGTCTTCTGCTACTTCCCTTAGTCCAGGCGGTGGACGCACCAAAACTACAACTACATGGAACAAACCAAAAATTTCTTGAGTAAGTACTTCACGTCATGCAGTGTGTCGTCGAGCCAATTTCCGTCCATCGAGGGCACCATGTTTCCCGTGCTGCTACTCCATCCTGCACCACCACCAGGGACACTCGCGGAGGCGTCTCCGTTCAGCGCTTTCTGAACTGTGACGAGCGCTGGCTCGGTCGCCGGAATGCTGTAGGTCCGGGCCAGCAGCTGCAGCGCGTCATTGGCATTGGAGTTGGAGGATTGAGTATCCTGCTGATTAAAATCACCATCAACAAGCTGAGTTTGTCATGCACAACACACATAGTTTTGCTATCTTTTTTACAATAGCTGTATTGTAAGGATGTGTTTTTATATTCATTCGCAAATTGGATGATGGTGATTTTTTCTGGGATAGGTGCCGGAGGATGAAGCGGGGCTCGTGGGAGGGCCTGTGATGAAAAATTGAAAATCAGTACTTAAGTCGTGAAGCAGAGCGGGAACGAGATACAATGTCAATGCTACAGCTTGTAGTTGTACTTGAAAAGCTTGCATGTGCTATTTGGTCCCGTAGGTACTAAGTGACGAAAACAAGAAAAACCGATTTATACCAATGTTCCGCCACACCGCTTCTTGGCCAGGGACCGGAGGGAACCCGGGGCCAGCGTCGACCTTGGTGGTACTGGAATCTTTTTTATGAAAGCCAAGAAGTGAGGGCCGGGGGCCATCCCTTCTACCACTTGCAGCAGAAGTGCTCTCTGCAACACAACGAGGGCAGAAAAAGATACATCGAAGATCACGATTTTCCGTGATTTCGTTCGCGCACGAAAATATGTTCTTTCAACCTCACCAGTGCTAGTCGTGCATCAATTGAAAGCTTTTTTCTTTCTTCAACCGCAAAAATGGAGGAGGTTGTTTGAGCTGTCATCGTGTTGTTACGTCTGATCTATCTCTATCATGCACGACACGGCCGATCATGGCAATTGTAGAAGCCGCCCTCATTTTTAACATTATCGTTTTGATATCCTGATCCCGGGGTGACGCAAATGCCGAGCAACTTGCTTTGTGCCGGGGCTGGTGACATTGAAGATTGATTTATGTCAAATTTAGAAACCAAAAGAATATCAAGAGGCACGGCATCTACCCTGTGCGTGCGTGGTGTCATGATGTCCATGCAATTTTTTAGATGCAGTGAATCTCAAATCAACAAGACTACAGTACCTAGTACAACATCCTAGGTAGGAAAAAGGTGGTTGCTTGTTGAGCTTGTGCAGCCATACTATCAGTGAAGATACACCATCCAATACAAAAATACCTCTCGCAATGCTCCTGCACGATCCACTCGACGGGCAATCCGCGTCCACGTTGCACGCCAAAACGCAGAAAAATGAGACGAGATCCGCACCCTGCAAAGCACACACCGGCTTCGCGCTGACCGCCATCGCGCCGCTGGTGGCGGGGCAGGCGTAGCTGCTGGAGGCCGAGCACTGGGACACACACGTCGGCGCTTCCAGGTTGTTGTTCGGATTCTTAATAGTAGCAAGGATTTCCGACCGCTCGCACACCGGTCCATACAGGGCGGTGACAAACAAGTTCGGACTAGTACTTGCGGTCAAATACAATGTTAATGTCGAGAGGAGCGACGTCAAGGCTGCTCCTCGAATGTGTTTTCGTTTTATTGCCCGGGGTTGATGTAGCTCCACCTCGTCGTCAACCTGCGTAGTTTTCATCCTTCTTATCCTTGTGCGACACTTGTTCGAGAAGTCTGCTTTTTTGTTCTTTTCACCGTGACTGAAACTGGTACGTTGTAGTTTATCTCGCTCCATTTGATGCGGCCTCGGGGCTGCGTTTCTCGAGGACTTTCTGCATCGCTTGGTTTCTACTGATGCTGTGCATGTGCTCTTACAAGATACGGGCCAACGGTAGTTCAGTCGCTGTCGCTGTGCTGGTGCTCGACGCTGGCGCGTTCTCCTGCAGTTCTCCAGCGACGCGGATGCAGCGAACCACCTGCTCGCAGTTGCTCCACTCGAGCTGCCCGACCAGCATACTATCGGAGAAGGCGGTAAAAACGTCCTTCTTTGTGCGCACGTGGACGAGGTGGTTTCAGCTATTTCACTTTTTTGTAGTTGCTGCACAGAATCTGAGTCAACATCTTGTTCACCGCCGGACGTACCAGTCATCTTCTTGCGCAAGACCAAGAGCGACCGGGAGGAGACGCTCCTTGGTTGTCGAGAAGGGCTGCGGACGAGGCAGTTGTTTTTCGTCTCTGCTGGTGGCTCTTGTTCCTCTAGCAGTACAGGGTAATAATTTTCGAGTACTACCCCCAACCCCATCATGTCGCCGCAGTCTCCGGAAGGTCGCGATATGAGCGTCGTGCTGTGTTGACCGTGACCGTCGAGAGATGCAAGAACCATAGACTTGCTACAGGAAAACGAAGAACGTGAAGAAGCAGACGAGGACATACGATGGACTACGAGCAGCAGGCGCGAAAGGTGCAATTACAGAAGGCATAAAACCTCGTGATCTACTTCTTGTTGTTTCCACTGCAACTGCTGTTCTTACGAGCTGGCGCAGTGACACTGCCTCCAGACGATTTAATGTCCAGAAGATTCTTTCGAAGCGGAGGTCAACAACGCACGTAGGAAGGTGGAGAGATATTGGAAGACGGTAAAACACCATATCTACTTCTAGTACATAGCTTTCACGATATGCACCTTCATGAGAAGGTCGTGGAGGGCATGAAATAGAACACCGCTTGATGGATCTAGGCCGTTGGTTTTTGCGTATAATCTTTATTTCCTCCTGTTCACCACGTTGGTGCTGTTTCGTTTTCGACCTTGTTGTAACTCATAGTATGTCGTAGTCGCTGTTTTCAATTGTTCCCCTCTTGATGTTTCATTTCAAATACCCTGGCCACCTACCCACGCGTGCCTTATTGTTGGCACTTGGGAGAGAATGTTGGTGTATCGTGTATCCTTTATTCCTCTAAACGGCAGAAGCGCTCGCCTTTGCTCATTTTCGAAGAAGTCGCCAAGAACTACGAAGAACCGAAGGGATAGAAGTGGTCAATCACGACCATCCTACACAGAAAGTAAAATAGCGGCACTCTTTATTACAAAGCAATGAATCTTCAAATGAATTTACTCATCCTGCTTCACAAGACAGGACGGAATGCATTTCTTCAGGATCAGAGTCAGGCCGGAGAAGTAGTTCATGTACTCGCGCTGACCATCCCCTGAAAATTGTTGGAATTCCCGTCCATCTGGTTCAGGTGCTTGATCTCCTCCAGCGTGGGCATTTCCTCGATGGGCCCCAAGGCTGTCACCGCGATTTCCTTCCCCTTCAAGTACGTCTTTGCGACACGCTCAATGTCCGCCACACTGATCGCTGACAATCGTTCGTCCATCTCCTGGGGCGGTATTCTTCCTCTATCCTCTGCAAAAGTACTAAACCATGTCGCACTTGTGTTGAGGATTGAATCGAGTTGTAGGGTACCAACATGGCATGACAGTTGTGCCGCTAAAAATGCAAGTGCAGCTGAAAGAGGTACTGGTACATAAAAAGTGGACTGGAAGTAGAAGTACTCGCTCCAGCTGGATATACAATTTCGATCTTTCATCCATCAAATTGCAAGAAGCTTTGTAGAATGCGATCCCGATCGCGTTTGCAATGCACACTGCGACATATTAATACTTTTGCGATGCATATCGTCCGTAGACGAGCAGGTGGCGGCCGATTTCTTCCGCGATGTTGGTCGTGTTATCCTGTGCCGCGAAGAGGATGGTTTTCAATTCTCGTTTCGCCTTCGCGAGCTCCTGCTCGGCCGTAGGGACTTGCTCGAAGTGCGACAGGCGGTTGATGCCAAACATGATCTCCTCGACCACGGTGCGCACCGCGTCCGGGCTACACGCCGCGTGGACGCCAAAAAGACCGGTGTCCTGTGGATTGATTTTGAAATTTCGAAACGATACAACTTGTAATGATATGAAGAAACTCTAAAACTGCAACAGCTCTATACTCAAACAACATAAAATCAGCGGCAAAAAACAGCCTACAACGAGAATGATGAAGCCACCGCTTCTAGTTCATCTTGGTGTGCTTGTTATAAACAGCTATTATTTATAGTAGTACCCGGTAGCACGTGTTGAAGGCACTGTATTGCTCGCAGAACGCTGGCTGAAAGGTGGGGTCCTCCTGCAAGAGCTTCGCGTAGCGGTCGTGTTGCAATTGTGCGATTTCGGGGTCGGACATTTTTTCCAGCGCGTCGCTGACCTTCATCCCTTCGAACTTCTCGTGGTATGGCGGCTCGTTGAATATTTCATCTGTGCCGGCAGTTTGTGAAGCATCTGCAACCTGCTCGTGGTCCACCGCCGCCGCGCTACTAGATGAAGATGATGAACCAGCCACAGAATCGCCACTACTCGAGCCAGAGCCACCTTCTTCTTGCTGCGCGGTACTGTCCGCCGCTGGCGGTATAACATAGTCTGGCTTCGCGATCAGCATCTCCTCGCCGTTTTCGTTATGGCGTTCTCAACTGTTACATTCTCAACTGTTACATGAATTTGTAATGCAAGACCAGCACAGGTGAGAGGGAGAACCTTGCGCGTCTTGCATTACAGGTTTCGTGCGGATTATAGTGCTGCTTAGCCCTCCGAGAATTTGTCATGCGCAGCAGCTTCATCGTCTGGCGGGTCATGGTCATTTTGCATGACAAATTCATGTAACAGTTCAGAATGTAACATTTGAGAACGCCATATTCGTCGCTGAAGAGTTTGTGCAGCAGCTGCTGCTCCAGTCTCGCGGTCAGGCTTCGTATCAGCGGATTTGCAGAAAACACCCCGGGCAGCAGCTTCTGGGACTCGTCCCGCTTGAAGACCCCGAGCAGGGACTGCAGGACCATGAAATGCACGGCGTCGGGCGAGGTCCAGCGCACACCTTCGAACGCGATCGCGAAGTGGGCTAGCTGGTGCGGCTGCGGCTCGGCGCCGTGGGAGCTGAGAGAGGTTTTCTCCCCGACTGGCGTCGCATACCGGAGCTCGGCACCACAAAATTGAGGATTTTCAATTTTCGGAGCAGAAGCTCCTGCGCCAATAGAAGTAGTAGAGTTGCTACTGGCCGCCCCCGCTGCCGCATGTTGTCCAGCATCTACTTGCTCGTCATGATTCACCACCGCCCCGTTACTGCGGGATGAAGGCGTCATATTACTAGGTGACGAAGACGCTTCTCCTTCCTCCAGCATCCAATGCGGTCGGGTGTAGGGCGTGAACCCGGTCGGATGGGTGCGGAAGCCGTCGAAATATCTTTCCACGTTCGCGACAAGATCGTCGTGATCGACCGCACCGCAGGCGACAACCACCATCCGGTCGGTGGTGTAGTTGGTGTCCACGTAATTTCGCAGGTGTTTCTGCTGCAGGTGGTGAATGTTCTCCACGGGCCCGAGAATCGTGGCGCTGTAGGTTTGTTGAAGATGTGGTTATATGGGTGTTTCTTGTTCCGAAATAAAATTGTCACTCATATAACACTCGGAGCCTTCTACTTGTTGCAGGCAGCCCAATCATTTATGTAAATAAATTCAGAGTCAGATGACTGCAATTCCAATTGCATCCTGATGGCCTCGTCAAAACAATCTATCAATCAATATACATTGCACGGCCTTATGCTAAAACACGAGCGAAAACTCCGAAAAATCTTCTCTCATGTAAAAGCGCGAATCTATCAATCACGACAGGCGCCAGCAAAAACAGAACGTCGAGCAAATCAAGTTTAAATGTCATCAGTAGCTTCACTTACAATCCAAATCCATTTAGCATAAGTTTACATCATACCCCAGCATGTGGTCCTTGAATGCGGCCAAGTGCAGCCTGTCAAAGATGACTTCCTCGATACTTTTCTCGACTTCCTCCATCTCTCTCGTTATCACCGACCTTTCGTCCTCCACCGACCGCGGGTGGATGGCCGACTTGCCCAGAATGTTATCCAAAGAAAAAAACCCATCCCCATCCATTTTTTGCATGACAAGCACAGGACTTTCAGCACGTTTTGCATGACAAATTGGATGTGGATGGGTTTTTTTCTGTGGATAAATGTCACTCAGAATGTCCAGCGCGTGGTCCAGGTCGTAGGGAAAGACCTTGGCGTAGTACACGGTTTGTTCCCGGCTGGTGTACGCGTTCAGGTGGCCGCCCATGTTTTCGATCTCCGTCTCGAGCTGGTGTCGCGTCCGCTTCGCGGTGCCCTTGAAGGTCATGTGCTCGAGGAAGTGCGCGGAGCCGTTGGACTCCTTAGTCTCGTACCTCGACCCCGCGTCGATCCACACACCCACGGTCACGGAGGTGTCCGAAATCGCGTTCAGGGAGGCGACGCGCATCCCATTCTTGGTCACGGACTGCCGGTAGTGGCTCTCCAAGCTGTCCAAAGCGTTGGTTAGCGAATGTTGAGATGATGACGGACTAGTTCTTGGCGTTATTTGGGAGGCTCTGGAAGCTACCAAGTCGTCTGAAGCCGCTACTTGTGAATGTTGCCCTGCGGATGTTGAAACAGAGTTTGAGGCTCTTGTTGTATTCGTCCCACTTGTAGCTGCAGCTCCGAAGTCGGTGCTTGGCGAGGCTGGCCCAAGCTTTGTTCCAGAAGTTCCGCCGTCGTTCCCGCTGCGGAAGGCGGAAGAGCCCTCCACTTGGTCGGTGGTGGATGATGCGTCACATACAGAACTTATTGCATTTCTCGTACTCGCGCTTGATGCAACTTCAACACTGTGACTCTCAGGTCCCGCATAGCTGCTGGCCGTTTGCGCAGCGGATGACGATGACGCCTGGAGACTCGCCCCCGTCGTATTGGGGGCCAAAGCGCTGGAAGAAGAACTCCAGAAGGCGCGAGACGGACCTCCGAGGAGACACGATCTTGATATGGTCCCCGCCCCTGACGGATGAATACAAGACAGTTTGTCATTTTCCCGTCGCGTCAATATCCTTCCCATCGAACAATTGCTGAGCGCACCTCTTGAAGAGCTATTCGCCCCGTCGAGCAAGAAGAGCCTTCTCGTGCCTGAAGAGCTGCTTGATGTGGTGCCGCCGCGGGACAAGCTACCGAAGCTCCTTGCGAAGGAGGGGCTACTAGTACTAGTAGTAGCACTTCTCCTGCTCATGAACATCCCGTTCCCGCTAGAAGATGAAGACGGCGATACTAGAGGTGCCTCCGTCGAAGGCGCCGGTGCCACCCATGACGAGGTGTTCTTGGTGCCTTCACACAACCCGTTTAGGTTTAGCACCTTGCTGCGCACCGCTCGCACTTGGCGTGACATTTTTCGCATCAACATGGTTATGTTCTTTAGAAGCGGGGCCGGGGTTGTAGGATTTGAATTTGTGCTGCCACTTAGGGGGAGTGCAAATGAAAAAAGAGATACTACACCACTACGGTGAAATCAAGAATCGCGGCACGACGAGCAGCAAGACGATCTTTCTCTTTGCAAAAAGAAATCGCTTTTTTCCGCAAAAGGCAAATATTATGGGTCGGGAACAAGTTGGGTAGTCGAAATCGCTGAGAAATGTGTTGTTGATCACGTCGGCAGGATATTTCTGAAAATAACATCTTCAGAACGACAAAAAAACCTCCGTCGGGTGAGCCAAGCGAAAAGCCAAACTTCCATTGGAGCTTCGCGTCGGGCGAAAAAAAAACATGCTCGGCGAGAGATAGGTAGCGATAACTAGGAGACCGACAGATATCTTGGTCACTAGGATCTTCATCAAGAATTTACAAACCTGCGCTCTTTTTGAAGAAGACATCAATGTTTGACGCTGATCTTTCATTGCAGATGAACACATTCTTTTTCTTTCACTGTTGAACATAAGGTGCGATTCGAGTCGTGTACCCATGTACATGTAGACGCACCGTAGTCTTACAACTGTTTTTTTTCTCGGAAGGCTTTGAAGAGAAGCAGTGCTTTTCGAGCGTTGGTCAAGTTTCATTTGTTTCCAGAGTTGTTGCATCTCGACCTACTGCTTTGTCATCACGAAGCAGATTCTACGATTCTTGGGCGGCTGCAAAAAAAACAACCTGCTAAAGGCAAGTGTAACACTATCACCAGTTGCAACAGCAACACAACTACTCTCGAGCTTCTCACCAGAGGCTGTCAACCAGTAAAGCGATTGTCTCACTATGACGTTTCATCGAGATGACGATGAGCACATGCCTCTGCCGTCCGTATGTGCTAACGAATCAGGACATCAAAACAGGCTGGTGGTTCAGGAGGACCTACGCGTCTTTCACTTCAGTTGTTGTATCACATCAGTTGTTCTTCCTTCAAATAGCAGGTGACGTGTTGGCGGTCCGCACAAGCTGCGCGTAATTGTATACACTCTTCTTTTACTTCTTCCTACTTGTGCTTCCGTTTATTCTCGTATGCCTGCGAAGGATATTGGAAAAGAAAAGGCCATCCCAAACCACGTTGTAAATCGAGGGATCAGAAGATGTTCTTTTGACAGAAAGGTGGAACGTACTGTAGCATCTTTGTTGGCCTTAGTCACGCCGGAGTTCTTCTTGCTGGAGACTTCTTGATAAGGGTCATCCTTAGCAAATCGTAAGAACGCGACAAAGGATTAGTTATTTCATCCATCGATAGTACCTCCACTGCGTCCATTTGTTCACTCATCAACATATATGATTATCACTTCCACCACGCGTCTTTAACCCACCTGCCGACGCACAAGAGTCCGACTAATACGCCCATCAAGACGCTGAACCACACCGCGTAGCCGATGTCGCGACTCACCCCCGGGTTGTGGCGGTCCACCTCCAAACCCGAGCGCGGTTGCCACCCGAGAACGCTGCTGCGGTTGGTGTAGAACAGGCGATATTTCTTGTTCATCCCGTCGTCCGGCGGGAGGTGCACATTTCCTGCAGGAGCTGCACCAGTACTGGGCGGCTTCACGATCCCGACCGCCACCGAATTGGCGTACTGCTCTACCTCTTCCTCGCTCAGACTCCTCCTGCGCTGGATCTGGTCGCGCTTGTACGCGGCAAATTCCGGACCCAGGGCGACCTTCGTGTCCATGTCTAAACGCGGAAACAGGACGCAGGAGGGGTTATTTTCTGGCGCATTTGCACCCCCCGTGTAGCTAATGTATTCCATCGCGACGTGCCAGCACATGAACCTCCCAAAGGGTCCATCGTCCCCCCCGTCTTGGAGTTGCAGCGACGCGAGGCACAGCTCCTGACACATGTACTTCACCTCTGCGGCGGATGTTTGTTGAGACTCAACAGCCGAAGTGGCAGGTCCAGAGGCCGCCGCACCAGTCCACGCGAAATCGACCTTCACGCCGACCTGGTACACCTTCGGCTGATATACATCAACCGAGGACGTCGAGGACCCAGACGCACTACTACTGCGGTCGAGTTGCAAGGGCAGGACGGACAAAGCGATTTGCCATTTATCCGCGAATTGCTTTTCCAGCATCAGTTTCTTCCCCGCTATCGAAACGTGCTTGGAAAACGTGCTGTGTTGCGTCAACGGCAAGACCAACTCCTGTTCCGCAGCGTTCGGCAGCACCGCCAGCGCGCCGTACAAACCGATCAAAACCGCCTTCTTGCTGGCATCGACATCATCAGAGGAACCTCCGGACGCCGGCGCGGGGGCGCCTCCACCTCCGAGTGGGGGAAAGGAGAAAATCAGATCACGAATGAACGGGTTTGATAGACCGAAGTCCATGTCGTAGCGGGAACTATCAGCGCTTAACAGCTGCCCCGGAGCCCACACCTGCTTCAATTGCGCCAGTTTCGCGTCGTCCCAAGCAAACGCCTTCGTGAAATCGAATTTCAGATTGTAGAGGTAGTTCTCAGGTTGTTGATCCGCGTCAGCTTGCGGTGCAGGGGAAGGAGCATAATTGTTCCCCGCGCCACTGCCGCCAAACACTTCGTCATAGTCTTTTTGGATCGCCGCCGTATTCCAGAAAGCGGGAATCGCGTCTTGCACGGATTGCACGCTTTGCAAGCGAGACTCGAGCTTTGCGTAGAAATCGGTTTGCTCTGGGGTTAGTGGAGCTCCTTGTCCTTCCGTCGTCTTCTTCTTCTCCGCTTCGACCAACACCCCGACCTCGTTCCAGTCCTGCTCGGCAAACCAGATCTTCGCCCCCAGCATCTCGTCCGTTTCCGGAAACTGCTGGAACCTGACGTTCAGATACCCCAGGACGTCGTGGAAGTAGGGGGTGTGCACGTTCGCCCAGCGGTTGTCGATGTTCACGCGAAAGATGGACCCGACCACCGTCTGCGACCAGAACAACCCCAGGAGAAACATGAAGGGGAGGAGGAACAAGAAGAAAAACAGGTGCAGACTCACATTCTTCCACACCGGCGCGCGGAACTGGCCCGCCAGACTGTAGGCGACCGTGCAGCCGAACAGCAGCATGTAGAAGACCACGTTGTAAAAGTTCCCCGCCAGGTCGGTCGACTGGACCATCGTGTCCCCCGTGGCGGCCAGGCCGAACGCGAAGGGGTTCAGCTGGTCCAGTTCCATGTAGGTGCCGGGAATTTTCCACCAGTCGTAGGCTGTCTGCAACAACGGGAATTTCAGCCAGTCGGCGAGATAAACGCGCTCTTCGGTGGTGAGCGCTTCTTGCTGCGCGGCCGGGATCAGATCCGCCGTCTGTTCGGTCCAATTGAACAGCTTCGGAGCCTGAAACGCGAACAGGAAGAGGAAGACGATGAAGGTGACCTGCGCGAAAACGATGTCCACCCACACGGAGAGCGCGAAGATCTTCGTTTCCGGCTGCTTCTTACTGAGGACCACGACGGACTTGTCGGTCGTGCTAGGCGTCAAGGCTCCTTGATGTTTTGCGCCGTTTGACTTGACACTAACTCCACCAAAATTATTGTAGTAGCCCATTTTCTTCAAGATGAACGAGCGGTATTCGCCCGCACCAGCAAACACTGTCGGCACCTTGTTCCTAATGGCCGCCTGGGAGAGAATGAACATGACGACAAAGGTGTCCCACGAAAAAACTGTTTCACTGTGATGATAGATTTTGCAAGATTTGCATCATAAGTTTGTTACACATGACAAAGAAAACTTGGCATGCGTGCTTCCTAAGGGATAACACAGCTAAAAATCCAATGTCTTGCATGTGTAGCAAGACAAACACATTTGCGTTTGGTTCTATGCATCACAAGTTTACAGCGAAACAGTTTTTTCTTGCGATAAAAGGTGTCCAGCATCTGCTGCGCCTCGCCACGAGAAGACAACACTGACTCCAACTCGAAGCTCTGGAACGCGCGGGCGATGCCGTACGCCAGGAAGAGCTTCACCGTGCCGAAGCTGTTCATCATCACCATGCGGCCGGACTCGATCAAATACAGGAGCGAACGAAGACTGGACGTTTGGGCGGAGAAGGGCGAGAGCAGGCAGATCTCCGAAGCAGACATCTTCACCGCGTTCTTGTCCTTCTTTTTCGACAATTTGTTCTGCTGCTTCGAATTCTTCTTCACTGACTTTGCTCTCTTCTTATTTTCCGTAAGATTTGTTCCAACATCATCTTCCGGCGAGCTGTCAACGGAACTTTCGCTGCTCAGATCCTCCTCTTCATACATCGAGACTGTGGTGCGGCGCATCTTCAGGTAGTTCGCTTGATGTCCTCCACTTCTCTTTTGGTGCGATGACGTCGTGGTTAATATTTCTTGCGAGCCAAGTTGCAAAGTGTTCGGAATAAATGATTCGTGCACGTGGAAGTCCTGGTCCTTCACGTGGTGCGTGCCCTGGCTCAAGTGGTGCACATCGACTTCGTCCACGTTCACGTGGTAGTCGAAAACTTCATCCTCGTCCATTTCTTCAGTTGGGGCATGAAACACGCTCCTGGTCTTGATCTTTTGAACGGGAGATGTGTTCTTGTCGTCTTTCTCACAGCGGCCAGCACCTTCGTGTAAGAAGTTTTTCGAACTACTAGATCCAGCAACTTCTGCACGTGGACTCCAAGGCGCGAACAATTCTTCCGCGTCGTCGTTCCCCAAAACCAAGCCCATATCCGCCGCGTTCACCGCGCCAGAGTCATTCCCCCCGTCTCCGCACATGCCGATGACCTGCTTCCCGAACAGGTTTTCCTTTTGCCAGTACTCGACCGCCTGCACTTTCCCGACCGGCGTCATCGATCCGAGGACCGCGATATTCGGATACAGGAGGGAGAGCAGGGAGAAACTTTGCTGCAGCTCCTTCTCTTGCTGTTTGACGGTAGTTGTGCCTTTTTTGCCAGCCGCGTTATTAGACTTGGAAAAAAAATCTTTACTGTTGCAGTTCTTCATCTGCGCCTTGACGAACATGGCCCAGAAATCCACGCTCTTGCTCATCGGCGCAGCCTCGGGATCCTCGGGATCGCGCTCAGCGGCGCTACTGTGGTTGATCATGTCGGCATAATCTTCTGCTCCTGCGTTAGCGTTTTTATCACCGTTGCTGCTCCCATTCTCGGCATTTTCGTCCATGTTCTGCTCCGAAACCTCCAGAAGTTTCTTGAACGCGTCAAACGTCACGACAAATTTCACAACAGTGCCGCTCTTCAGTTCGAACGCCGTCACGATCTGCTTCTTCTTCTCGTCCACGACAGCGCTCTTAGCACTTTTGTCCTTGTTCTGCGCGAGTAGAAAAGTCGTCTTTTGCTTCAAAAACTCCTTGAAAAGCGCCTCCGCTTGCTCCTGTTCCGGTAAAGTTTTCCAGTGATAATGGAGCTCATCCCCACGATCAACATGAGGACCACATCCATTATAATCGGACAAAAGGGTGAGTTTCGAAGAGAGCAGCGCGGCTTCATCACCTTTATCACTCAAATCGTCGCCGTGTTCGTAGTAGCTCCAGTGCTTGTTACCGTCTTGAAACAGGTCTTCAACTTCGTTCATTTCGTCTTCCAGTGGAAGTTCTTCAAGACCTTCCGATTTGTTATTGCTGCACGTCGTAGCAACTTCCGGCTTGATCAGGTGCAGCTTCAGAAGATGATTAGAAGTACAGCTCTGATGCAACAATTCTTGCTGCACTGCACCACCGCCAGCACCACCTCCTGGGCTGTGGTGCCAGTGGTGGTGTTCGAGATCCAAGACCAGCACCAAGTCCTTCTCTGCGGCGATGATCCCGCTCTCCCGCCCGATATGCACCCCCGCCCAAACATTGTCGCCCGTGATAATCTGGGTGGCGATGTCGGCGTTTTTCAACGTCTCGATTACGTGGCGCGAATCCGGCTTGATTTCGTTGCGGAACTTCAGTAACCCGAGGAGCGTGAGGTTCTGCTCTAAATGTTCGCGGGGAACCTGGTAGAGGTCTAGTACTGACGGCTGTTGTTGATCTTCTTTATCGTCCTTGTGAGCAACTAAATCAGTTTTCATCGCCATCGCGACTAGGTAGAATCCTTCCATGGCCAATTGTTCCGCCGACTGCTCAAAACCGGCGGGGACGGATTCCGGCCTGCACTTTGCGACAATGCGCTTCACAGAACCTTTCACGAAGAGAATTGTTGGCTTCTGCTTGATGTCATGCTGGTCGACGGCATAGTTCTTCTTGGTATTGGTACTGTGATTTTTGTCCCCCTCCATCTCCACCAGACACGACTGTAACTGCGCGTGCTGGTCAAATTCGAACTGGCGCACCGTGCGGCAGAAGCGGCGCTGCTTGTGAACAGGATGAGCAGTGGGAAGATGATGTTCTTGACCTCCAAACGAGGACTCCTCGTCGTGGCAGTAGTAGTCCGTGCAGCTGCCGCTTCCGTCGGTCAAGTCTTCCGTCTTGGAGAAAGACAGCCCGGGAATCTTCTCCATCGCCATCTTCAACATCTCCAGCTCCACCTGGTTCCCCACCAACGTCCCATCCTGGAGTTTCGAAACGGTGTGACAGGTGGACAGCGCGGTGTGTAGCAGCATAGTCGGGTCAGCATTTGATGTCTTGTGGAGAAGCTCCTGCTGCTGATCGTGTTCTTGCCCCACCAGCAGATTGGTGGTCGTCGTGTTAGTGGTATCCACAACTACTCCCTGCGCGGCTTGCTGATCCATCTTCTCCGCATAAGTGGCGTTTTTGTTGTCCTCTTCCAGAAGGTTCTCGTCGTTTTTGATCAGCATTTTCAGCTCACACTCCTCCAACTCGAGCCCGTCTTTCGTAATGGTCCCCGTCTTGTCAAAACACTGCACGGTCAACGCCCCGGCGACGGGCAAGTTTTTCGGATTTTATCCTGTGTAAAAACGTCCCCACCCCATAGTCAAGTTGGGACTTTGGCAAGACAAATCGAGCATTTTTGGGACTCACGCATCACAAGCTTGGCGACGCAGTGTAGTCGTGCCTAGCTAGTTCGAACGCATCACAGATCCAGTCTGTCATCCTGATTACCGCATGACAGATTCCCAAACGCCACTAGGTAATGCCTCTCATGGAGAGCCGCATGACACACACTCTGAGCATGCAGATCTGCATGACAACTATGGGGTGGGGACGTTTTCACTCAGGATAGATTTCGCGCGTTCACCAGCCTCTGGTTCAGGGCCTTGCGCTATCAAATGCAAAAGTGTCTGGGTCTGGAAACTTGTGATGCTAAAATGTGCATGATGAAAACACTTCCGAATTGAGTCCGGCATGACAACTTCCCAAAACGCTCTCTCATAGGCAATCCGCATGAGAAACTGCGTGTCAGCATGACAAAAGAGGCTGCGACTTTTGTTGGTTATGCAATACAGATTTTCTAGCTATGGAAAGCTAGCATTACAAGTTCCAACCTTCCAGACCCAGACATTTTTACAATCCATATGCACCCCACGCGACTGGCCTCCTGCATGGCGGACAACAAGATGGGGGAGAGCAACGTCACGAAATTACTGATGATCCGGAAAATCACAATCGCCCGCTGCTGCACAAAGGTCCCCTGCAGGATGAGCTGCAGCATGTAGGGCGTGATGCCGACAAAGGTGATCACGATATCCTGTGCAAAAGTATTGTACTCGTATTGCAGCCACGCATTACAAATCTTTTTGTCAAGAATTTTGTTTCTCATGCTGAGGAAATTTGTAATGCATTTATACGAGTGCTGCGATACTTTTGCAATCCATAAACGAAGAGCAACAGCATCAAGTTGCCGCTGTCGTTCTCGATGTTGAACACTTTTTCGCTGGAATTGCCGCTCGCTTCGCTGTTTAGCATCTTGATCAGCTCCCCCTTCTTCGTGGCGGCCCCGGTTTTCAGCACCAAGCAGAGGTTTTCCTTCGCCTGCCCGCACTCCAGCACGGACACCCCGGAGAACAGCATGTACTTTTTCTTCGCTTTTTCCGTGATCAAATTCACACCAGACTGCTTTTCCGTCACGTTCTCCAGCACGGCCTCCTCGACGGAAAACTTCTGGATCGCGACGGCCTCGCCGGTCAGGGAGGCTTCGTTGACGGAACAGGACCCGGTGAGGAGTACGCAATCGACCGGGATCGTGAAGGGCTTGTTCTCCTTGTTCTTATCCGGCAGGACGAAGACGTCCCCGGGGAGGAGGTCTGTCACCTCGACCTGCTGCTCGTGGTCGTAGAAGTTCTTCCTGCTTTCATTTTTAGAAGTACCAGCAGCATAAAAGGCCCGTTTCATCGTCACAAACTGCCCGTCCATGCTGTGTCCGAGAAGCTGGTAGATCTGTTCCTGCTCCTTGAAGTCGGTACAAGCCGAGGAAATCGCGAAGTAAAAGGCGATCACGATCTGGAAAAACATCGCGGGGAGAATCAAATTCAGGAAGACGTAGTAGTTCCCGAGCAGCGTGATGACCATGGGGAGGGTGAGCAAATTCTTCGAAAAATGCTGGCCCCAGGACTTCCTGTCTTCGATCGCGGCTAGGACGTTTTTCCCGAACACCTTTTGCTTCAGGGAAGTCGTGGCGGGGGTGGTGTGGAAAGTGAAACCTAATAGGGTTTTTTGATTAGTTAGAAATCAACAAGGTTAAGGAGCTGCAACGAGCATAGAAACCAATACGACCAGATGATGAGAAAGAGTGACTCATCGCCGATGAGTCGCTCTTTCTCATCATCCGATGAGTCATCGGAAGTAAAAAAAAACAAAAGGAGAAGGATGAAATACAGCATTTGATTGATAGCATCGGCATGATATGCATACGGTTATGGCTATGGGTAATATCACAATCACTTCAAGCAATATACCAGCTCCTTCAAACTGCCTCAACGCTGTCTCCTCCTTGTACAAGTCGCGCACCCAAAACATGTCAGTTCCATAGTCCTGCGGGTCGACGAAGTTTTTCTTCTCGTGGTCGTACACAAATCGAGTCGAGTCGTGCGTAATGTAGTACACTGTGCCGGAATAATTGTCTTGCTTTTGGTTATTTCCGACTTGTTCTTCCAAAAAATCGTGACCCACAGTTGTCGCACTTGATGTCGAGGTCGTCCCTACAACCTCCGCCGGCGACGCAGAAGCAGCCGCGGCACGACTGCCGGCAGGGGCAGAAACGACACCTCCAAACTCCGGCGTCGCAACGTGCACCTTGACGATCTTCGTTTGCTCGTAGAAATTGAAAAAATCAGCGACCGGCTTTTTCTTTTTCTTGTTTTTCATCGTCGCATAATTTTCAACATTGTCTCGCTGCTGCCCGGTCGTCGTCGTGGTCTTCTTGTCCCACACAAGCACCGATTTACACTGTTCCAAAGCACAGGGTTTCCACAGGAGCAGGTTCCTCATCATTTTGCCGTAATACAGCCAGAAGAGCAACGATGCGAGCGTGAGGACCCAGTAGTAGTTCATGACCTCGATGTGACGGTAGTAGACCGCACTGTCGGACAACAATTCGCCCTCGCAGGTGGTCGGCTCGAGCGGGTAGAAATTCACCGTGTTGGGGAGGTTGTCCCCGGTGTTCGGGTACTCACTGTGGTCCACACAAAGATTCATCCCCAAAAACCCGTTCGACAAACCCTGCAAGTTCGGGTTCCCGGCCGGGAATTGCGCCATAAAGTCCAGGAAGGTCGACAGCTCGCGGGCGTTCATGATACTGTAGCAGAGACACAGCATCAGCACCTGCGAGTACGCGTAAAACCCGTAGAGAAAGTAGAGGAGCTATCCTGAGTAAAAACGTACCCGCACCAGAGTCAGAGTGGGGATTTTGCAACACAAGCCTAGGAGTTTTGTGAGTCACGCATGACAAGTTGCACTCTGCAGTGTAGTGCAGGTTAGCAAGTGCAGCCGCAGCACAGATTTGTCTCCTTATCCTGTTCACAGCATCACAAATTCCAAAACACGACTGGAAATGGATCTCATGGGAGTGCGCATTACAAGTCTTCCTGTCTTTGCAAATCTGCATTACAAATCTGGTGTGGGGACGTTTTTACTTAGGATAGGACCGTTTGCCCGTACCAGCATTTCGTACGTCCGTAAAACTGGATCGACGGAGCGGTCGGAGAATGTTCAATACTCGTCGTCCCGTCGGAGGACGACGTCGTCGTGCTGTTCTTGTCAGCAGCAGCTGCGACACCGTCGCCATCTTCGTCCTCTCCCGATGCGAAGATCCTACCCCCGCCAGGCTTTCCGAGCTCGTCGTCGTGGAGGTGGTCATGGTCAACCTTGTTTTTCTGGTTTATTTTCATCTCCTTCACTGCCTTTTCCTGTTTCGCGCGAACCCAGAAAATTGCGAGGAAATTGGCGATCAGCAGCAACAGTATCCTGTGCAAAAGTATCGCACTCGTACTAATTGCAGATATGCAACACAAATTCAACTTTCTATCTGAAACAGCATGACAAATTGCATTTTTGTTCTTGAGAAAATTTGTAATGCAATTTATACTAGTACGATAGTTTTGCAATGCATAAACAGGTAGCCCACAAAGCTGATCAGCGCCGGGCTGAACAGCACGTAGTCGTACGTTGGCTGCGTCATTGTACTACTTTATTCTTTTCGTGCAGATGAATTCGCCAAGTTCGACGAGGTCTGCACAACTTCGAGACGACAGTTGGTGAGTGTAGTTTGTTCTTCTTCCCCGTTGAGAAGTTATACCAGTTGTACTGGACGAAAATTTTATGTCCTCGGTAGTCCGAATTATTGCACTGACTTGCGTCGATGACAATCACAGTGTGTCGAAAGTAGCCGGCGTCGATGGGGCAGCTTGGTGGTTTCGTGAAGTTGTGGTTGTGCAAATCTGCTGTCTTCAGTTCTACTTGTTATTTCCAAGAATCATCTCTATCCGAGTCGTCGGCTCTTCTTCGTGTTTGTTTTCGTGTTGTGCACCACCAGCGGTTTGGTATCAGTCTTCGAAACCCTCCTTGTCCGTTGCAGATTGATGCGGATGCTTACTTTTTCGATATCTCGTTGCTTAAACTCGTTCCGTTGGTTCGCGTCACCGTATCTGTAGGTACTGAAGCAGGAGGGGAGGTGATGCTTCCGTATGCCTTTTTTTCGTGAATTTTACACTTGGTAGAGAAAGTTGTGAAAGCGTCGGGGATGCCCACGCCGGGTACAGTCAGAGAGTCGTAGTTCAGGTAGTTATTGTGCACCAGCTTCGCGTACTACTTCTTCCTTGTGATATGTATTGCAGAAACGGGGTTTTATATTCCAAAAAATGATGTCGTTTGTCTGTCGAGACCGGTTTGTTCGTCGAAATCCTACAGCTCGCGGCGGCCAAAGAATTGTACAGCGGTTTTTCCTCCAAGTCCAAGCACAGGCAGGTCTTCCTCAGAAATTCTTATCGTACAGAACTGATTTATCAAGCTTCAAGCTGATAACTTCGACGAGTCGAAATCGAAGTAGATTGCGCACGACAAGTGGTTTCTTCAGAAGCTCTTGTCCATGCTGGAGACAGTAGCAGCTCCGAGAACGGCGGTGGATTGGTTGAAGCCCTTGGATTTGTTGAGGATGCAAGCCATAGTCTCTTCGTCGACGAAATGTTGCAAGGAAAGCGCCATGATTTTTTTTACTGAAGAAGTAGAAGTTTTTTTAATTGCAGGAAAAATAAGTGGGAGGAAATGTCATAGTTGACGCCTCGGATTCGATTACTTCCCCAGTAAGTTGAAGTTCGTCCTTGTTCCAAAAGTTGCAGCAAGTCGTTGCGTTTGGTGCGTTCGAGTTCGTGGACGTGTTTTATGTTTGCTTCGTACAAAGAGTTTGTAAATAGCGCAGAAGATGAAGGCTTAAGACACCAAACTTATGGCGCACTTAAAATCCAAGTAGAGTTTACTGTTTTGGAGAGTGGAGTAACGATGTGAGTGAAAGTTTGTTTTAAGTACTTGTTTACTCGGTTCTGAAAAAAAAAGATCTTGGATCATTTTTCCTCGCTGCACTTGTCCATTTATCAACAGTAAATTTCAATTTAGTCTTCGCGAGGCAAGGAGGTCGTGGCGTTCTTACAGAGATCATTTCTTCTTGGAGAACATTTCAGGATCTTCTCAAATATGCGCAACATCTGACACCAAAAAATGTCAGACACTTTCCGTCTCCTGATCTAAGTACTTACATTTTGGAGGGATCCGTATGCTCATTGAAAGAGAAAGACGTCTTGTCTTTCTTGATCATTGATTTGGACGAGCAACACCAGACTTGGATCGTCATTTTTGATTTGCAATGCCTTCACCGACCGACAAAATTTCAAAACTATGCCGAGCTGAGCTACTCCCACTCCTACCCAGCTCGGAGTTGTTCAAATGAAGTTGTAGTGGCAAGCTGTTTCTGACAGCTTTTATTTCATCCATCATGTTACTTTTGGATATCCTTCTTCTGTGCAAAAGCGCATCCTTGAAAAAATGCGTACGTGCTGCTGAAATCCATGGTTGTTGCAGTTGAAACCGAAACTCGCCATATTTGCTAGGTAGGGAAACGTGGGCTGACGGACCGGAGGATAAAAATATTGCGCGGGCATCATATAATTTAGCAAGTAATGCTAAAAAAATTGCGCAGGTCGTGAAGTAGTGAAAACGTAGAAAATCAAAATGAAAGTGCTGAATTATGTTGTATAGCACTGATGCGATCGTGTGCTACTTGTACCGGCAAGTAGCAGTACAAGACAAAATTTCCTCGCCACGTTGTCGTCCAATAGCTACACGCGGTATTTTTTCGAAGTCTACCTTCGGCTACGTCCCATTTCGGCGGATCTGGCGGCCCGCGTCGTGCAGGAGCGATCTGCTACGATAAAAAATTGTGGTTGATGTAGAAAGATTTGTCCGTCCTGCAGACACGACGAGTACGCCCACATCCATCCGCTGAGCCGCCACAACCCGCCTCGGTGCAGGAGCTGCTAGTAAAGAACAGAACATTGCTCTTGCAGCTCACACCTCCTTCGTACACCAGGACCCACGTCCTTGCAGTGACTGCTCCTTCGCTACCTCTTCGGCCAAAACTTCTTCCAGCTTCTCCCGAGCGGCGGTAATGCGGATGAGGTCAAAATCAGCTGATGCTGCTGCCAGTGACGCACCTCCTGCAGCCGACCCAGTGCCACCCGCGTCCCCGGTTGCTGACGGTATCCTCCCTCCAGCAACCGCCTTCACCTCATCCAGCCTCTTCCGTAGCATTCCCGCGGAATAGTCCGTCCCGACAATCTGCTTGATTTTCGACTCTGAAGCGCCGGGGACCGCGGAGAGTTTCTCGACCAGTCTCGCGCGCTTCAAACTCCGTGCGTTGTCCCCCACCAGCTGTTGCACCAGTAGCCTCGCCGTCATCTGCTTCAGCCCGAGGTTTTGGAGCTTGTCCACCGCAAGTACGTCCTTCCGCAGAATGTTGCAAAAAATCAGCATGGAAGCACCAGTGGAGGTGGAAGTAGATTGGGCCATGGGAAGATGTGGAGTTGCTGTGTCGACCTCGTCGCCGGGTGGAGGAGATTCAGACTCAATATCCGTCGGTCGCTGCTGCTCTGCTGGAGGAACCGAGCTACAACTTTCATTACGTTGTACGTCGTCCGTTGCCACCTCTACTTCTTGACTTTGAAGAGGGTGGTCTTCATCTTCTTGGCCCGCAAGGACACAAGATGCTGCAGCGTCCGTAGTTCTTTCCCCCACCACAGTTGTCCCGGTATTCGGATCGACGTTTTTCAAAAACGTCGCCAAAATTTTGGGCGCCATCCGTTCCGTTACGCCCGGAACCATGCTGACCATCGATTCCAGTGCGGAAACCGGGTTGCGCTCCTTCTTTTTCCCGTGCAGCCTTTCGTGGACGTAGTCTCGTGGTTGCTGTCCGGCTAGAGATTCGTAGTAGTTCTCGGCGATAACGACGAGAATTTGGTAGGTTTCCGCCAGGTCCCGGGTCATGAAAATCGGAACGCGGTCACGGAGCACCAGATTCACGATTTTCCCGTACCTGAGTGGTGTCATATATGGGAAAAGTAAGAAGCGACTTGGCAGGGGTGGTCTGGGTACTGCTGGTACGGGGGGAAGAAAATTTTTTTATTCAGAAATCCACAAGTAGCAATGATAATGAATCCTTCATCTTAATACTAGCGGTGCTAAAATTCTTGGGGTTTATCGCTATACTGAGTATGTTGACCGGCTTTTCTTGACAGACAAAGTGAGAAACAAGTACGTCGCCAGTACAACTTACAGCAGTCTCATCCGCGGGCGCAACCGCGGGTCCCTTTCCGCGGTCGAAAACCCCTCCAAAATCACCGCGGCCCTGGCGTCTGGACTCCTCTCCAGCAAATCCATTTTATTCCCAAGCTGGTTGTGCAACCGCGCATCGGTGATCGAGCTCCAGAAGTCCGCGGCTGTTTTTCTCTCCAGGTAAACCTCCCGTCCCGGATCGCCGATAACGATGTCGGCGGTCAGGATCCGTTTCTTCTCAAACGGGATCAAATTTGGTTTCTCCTTCGTCTGCTCGAACAAGTTCTGCTGGTTCGCGAGCGCGATCAGCTTGTGCTCTCGGTTGTGCAATAAAAATTTCCTGCACGCGTAGAAAATCAAATGCATCACAATAAATTTCGCCTCATGGTATATAGGTGTAGGATTGAGAAAGAATCTTTTCTCATGCAGATGAGCCTGCATTCGTACGTGTACGGGAAACTTTACTGTGGATATCGGTCGTCGATCACAATTGGCGGAATTTTCGTCTGTGTGGACGAGGACGTCGTGCTGGCTTTGGAACGGACAAGAAGTGTTGGCCCCGACGTGCCTTTTGCTGTGCTTGTTTTCCCTGTACGTGTACTAGTCCTCGAAGTGTTCCTATCGCTCGGCAGAAAATCAGCATCAGTACTCGATGATGAAGAACGACGACCCGTACTAATTTCCACAAGATCATCCGACGCCAAAACTTCTTCATCTCGGTACTTCTGAACGACGCTGTTGTGGTCCCGCGCGGTGTAGTGGCCCCAAGCCCGGAAGCTGTCGTTCCCCCCGGGTTTTTCCAAGTAGTCCAACACTTTTTTGGTGAACCGCAACCGGCTCAGTACCTCGTCGTCCGACAGACGGGACGCGAACAGGTAGTTTTCGTTCCGTTTCCTGAACCGCAGCCGGAACACTTCTTTCTTCTCTTCTCGTAGTTTCGCGCCCCGGGAGTCGCTGGCCTCCATGTTGCGATAGGTGGACAGAAAATGGTAGTCGTCAATGTGGGACTGGAGCTCCGGGCTGATCGGCAGGGCAGGATCCTCGGCGTCTTGCAGCTGCTCGTCGTGGAAATCAACACCATTTTGTTGTTGACGCGGCCCGTCTTGTGAAGTAGATCCAAAACTACTTTTCGTGTCCTCGTTTTCCTTGGTTTCATGGGTACGTGTCGTTCCTGTGGGTGTCTTTTTCCAAGAGGCCCAGCCTCCCCCACCCCTACCAGACCAATTCTGTCTGCTTCGCCAATTGGAAATCGAATTGTAGCCCGCGTTTTTCGTCGTGGTCTTGTTCTTCCTGTTGTAGCGGCCTGATGTGAAACCGCGGAGGCAATAAATTGGCTTGATTTGCTGGCCGCGGGTCGCGAAGATTCTCGACGCCGGCGGCCTCTGACAGGGTTGCTCCTTGGCGTGGGGAAAACAATGCTGCCGCTGCTGCACGATGGACCGTCCATACTGCGATATTGTTTCAGCCCCGACCGAAGCCCACAAATTAAGTTTGTCGATGAGGAGAGCAGGGTAGTTGTCAGCCGACTGCTTTTTCAAACTCCAAGGGAAAAAGATCGGTACGGGCTTTCGCATAATGCGACTCACAGTAAGCTCCAAAGGAGGGCACAAAAACCCTCGAAGTGAATATCGCCCAGCACGAATCGGTACTGTGGCCTGGTGTGCTCCTGCTGCTGGTCAAACTAGAAGAAGCAAGCACTTGTACTTGATCAGCTGCATTTTCTGTCACGGGTTTTGTAGTTTATCCTGCCCCCGGTCGCGGTCGGGTTTATCTTGATTTCTAAGCACTTCATCGTCTGCGACAGGACTAGGACTACTTGTACTTACTAAAATTCGAAGAAAGCCCTGCAGCTTTTGTGCCACCAAACTTCAACAATGCACTGTGCCTGTGGTCAAAAACGCTACAATTATGCGAATGCGAACGCCAAAGAGAACGAAGGCTCGTAACCACCTAAAGCTAAATCTACCACTCTCTCAATTCAGAACAACAATAGAAAACATCAATCGGAGACCAGGCACCTTTTGACTTTCTGAAAACAAGGCGGAGAGCGGCACCGGCGGCGGCGCGCGCATGCGCGCGACGCTTTATTTTTCCGCGCCCTCCTCTAGCGGCCGCCAAGCTGCCTTAGTGCGCGAATCACAACAATTCAGACTCGGGTCAGTTTTGTTTTGGCACATAAACAGCAGGCTGTATACGAGAACAAAACTAGCGCAGGCGCTTCATGTCGTCGAACACACAGAGCAGCTCCCGCATCCATGATGTATTGGAAGTTAAAATTACAGACGATGTCGCTTCAAAAGGGTCAGCTGCTTGCACGAAATTATGTCCTGTTTCGCTTTCGTCTCCCATACCACGTTGGAAGAAAATCAAATACTCGCAATATCGCGTGGTCTTCGCATTTTGGTGGTAAACAATCAAAATATTCTATGAACAAACGCTGTTGTTCAGGAACATGATCGAAGTCACTTTGTTCCCCCAAGTTTTTGATAAATGAACACATCTCGGTCAAACCCCGGCAATTCCTTCCCCGATATTTGCTTCTTCAACTCGAATCCACCATAGGCTCCTGCTCCGTTTATTTTCGACTCACACAAACCCACCTCCATCGTACCCGACAAGTAGCGCGTGAAACTGCCCGGATGGATTTTCACCTCCGCGACGCGCTGCTTGATGTCCGCAGTCAGGTGCTGCTTTTTCTTGTAGCTGCTCCAGGGCTGCGGCTCCAGGATGAAGTAGCCGCCGGGCTTCAGGTTCTCGTAGATCTGATCGAAAAACCGCTGGATCCCCGCATCGCCGTACTGATAGTGGACCCACTTTGTGATGGAAAAGGCCACAATCACGTCGAAGGAAACGAATTGTTGACCCGAATAAACTCCTTCTGGACCAGGGGGTGAAGGAGCACATTCTCGCACAACCGCGTCGTGGTTCTGGTGCTTGCCATGAGGAGGAGTCGCCAGTCGGACTTCTTGTGTATCCTTTATTCGCACATCAGCAGGTCGTTCCCTCGTGTAGTGCAGCTGGTCCTTGAGAATTTGCAACCCTTTCTCCTTGCAAAACCGGATCTGGCCTTTCTCCGTGGCAAAGTTCGCCACATCGAAGAATAGGTTTGAGTAGGATGAACTGGAACACGTAGTTGTCGACCAAGATGCTGGAGTCGACCCATACATCCAGTCGCTTTGAGCCGTGTGAAGATCCTCCTGCCCGCCCTGTCGTCGTCCCCCATCTCCGTGCAGGAGCCACTTACAGCACGCCTTCGCAATTAGGGTTTCGTCGATGTCGCAGCCGACAACCCGTCCGGTCTTCGAATATTCGGCGAACCCGGCGTATGGATGTGTCAGAGTTGAAATCGACAAAGTTGAAATAACTTGTAATGCATAAAATGCGATACAGAAAGTGATTTTATTGCAGAGGACGCAAGGGAGGCAGATTCTAGTCCTGGCAAGGGTCAAAAGTTGGATTGCTGACTAGCATGACAGAAGGCAGCTCTTTTGCCCTAAACCGCATGACAGACTCGCTTCCAGGACCGGGAAAATTTGTCATGCACCGAATACAGACTGCAGGTCTAACTGGCATCCATTGATTTTATGCATGGCAAATTATTTCACCTTTGTCGATTTCAAAACTGACACTCCCATACGGCGGTCACGTTCCCGGAATTGCAGCCGATGTCCAGGACGTTTTTCCCCTCTAGAGTGAAGGAGAAGTTCTTGTCCAATTCAAACGCTATCCGGCTTACCCGTTCGTCGAACGTGCGATAGTTGTAGTACGTCTCGTAGTTGCCGAAGGTGAACACCGGGTCGCCGGTGCGCTCGCTGTAGAAGGCCGGGCCGGACACGGTGTCCGACGGGGTGGCGGGTTTGGTCTTCTGGAGGCGGAGGAGGTGTGCAGATGATGGTGCTGATGTCGTGCTTGTTCGGGACGAGGTCGGTTTCGGTTTGCTGGGTTTCTTTGCAGTGCTGGAGTCAGTCGCCGGTTGTGTTGTACTAGTCTCCTTCTGTAAAGATGTGGATGGGCGCTCTGCTGCTGCAGTAGTCGCTGGGGGTAAAGAGGGGGATGATTCAACATTTTGGGGGATTTTAGTCACTGCAGGTCCCTCTACCACCTCTTCGTCCTTTTCATCGTCCGTTTCGCTTGGGGAGCTCGGTCGTGAAGGCACATCAGCGACGAGGACGGTTGCACCTGTTTGCCAGGTACTCACAATGTGGTCCTCCTCGATTTTTCGTCGCTTGCTTCTATCAGGCTCGAGGTCAGCTGCTCCATCGAGGTTGCTTATGGTCTGGCTCGTCTGGGCTGCCAGTGCATTGGTTGCGGGAAGGTGTACTATGGCGTCGCCATTTTCCTGCTCGTGCTCCCGCAGCTCCTGCGGAGGCTTTTTCAGCTGCGCCAGATTCCGCATCAGCAAATTGTTCTGCGCAAGCAATCGCATTCCTCTACCGGAGGCCTGACCGACACCAAAGCCTTCCAGCCGGCCCCATTCTTCAGGTGCGGCCGTGGTCGCGGGAGCAATTTTTGCCATGAGATTCGGTTAAATTGGGTTTCTGCTAGTCATAAAAAGGTTGATCAAACAACGTACTATACAACAGTGAGTCGCGGTGCTTCTTTCTAAAACCAAATGGGACCACCAACTTGTTCTTCACTCATGATCCTCATCATCTCTGACCTATCCGCCGCCTAGCCTCCTGATGTTTGAGTGCGGAAATACTTAAGATCGCAACAAGATGATCACAGACACAGAGTATTTAAGGTCTATATCATGCAAAAAAATCAAAATGAGCATGAGGTTCTTTTGTTCCTCGGATTCTAGCGAGTGCAGGATCCTGAGCTTCATCGCACTTTTCTGCCAGTAGTTAGTTTTTTACCAACGATCCCAGCACCACCATCGCGAAAATTCAGGATCCATTTCGGTTGTCTGTGCAAGATCTCGCTTGTAGCATTGGAAAGGATCATCCTCGAACAAGCCTCGTCCACGAAGGTAAATTCTAGAAGAACCATGAATGCGAATCCTGCCTCCTTAGCCGCACAAGCAGAGATGTTTCATTTGGCACAACATCATCTTTCTGTTTGTACATGGATATCATCCGAAACAAATTTTCAACTTGTCTGCCGCGGAGACACAGAATATTCTGGTGTACAACACAAGAGCATTCAAAGAAAGAAAACTTTTTACATACATGTTGCGTTGATTTCATCTACATCCTACAAGAACTGTTTACGTTTTTACTTTTGGTGTATCACTCCATATACTGGTAAACTGGTATAGCAAGAGGTAGTCTGAGTTTTAGTTACTTTGGATTTTTCAGCTGCTGTCTGCTTCTGTCATCTTTGAGCTCATTTACGAACTGCTCTCCGACAAAAAAGTGGTTGTTACTCGTATCTTCAGAACTCTGTGATAGATTTTTCCTTGTGTGCAAAACCTTTCTGGAAGATGACAGTGAGTTTTGTGGTCGACGTTGCGTCCTTTTCAGCGCTAGTAATCGACCTACAAACAAATCTGCAAGAGTTTAAACATTCCTCCGATGCGCATGCGAATACTTTTACTACAAGTCCTCGATATTACAACAACAAAGCGGCACTTTTCAACTTTCTAAACTATCGTCCGCCTTCCGTTCCACTAGTGATGTTGTTCAACCGAGGCGCTACCCTGCTCTTTGTCTTGTTTCTCCCCACTTTTCAAAACCATCGCATACGCTTTCGGCAGCCCGAACGCAACTCCGGGGGACAAGGATCGCGCATTGACCGATCTCGAGTTTTTGACCCGATGCTCTACCTGTCGCTTCGGTGTTTGGAGATGTTGACCGTGCTGCTGCTGATGGTGTTGATACTCGTAATATTGCTGTGGCTGTGAGTGTGACGGCAGTGACTGCACGGACGAAGATCTCTGATACAACGGGGGGACCTGCTCCTGCTGCTGAAGTTGTGGCGTGTAGTACAAATGATCCGAAGTAGTCCCCTTGTGTGACGCAGCGACCGGTGGCGGCTTGTGCACGACAAATCTTGTCATGGGCATTGGTGGTGCGGTAGACAACAAAGGTCTTCTCTGCGGAGGAGCCAGAACAGAAGAACTCTGTTGGCGTGACACAGGGTGCTGCGGGCTCACAAAGGGAGTGTTGATCATTTCCATTTGGCGGGGGCCTTGCGCTGCAGTTCCAGCCGGCCCAACCCTTACATTCGTCGCGGAGCTGCTGCTGTTGCGCGTCACCACCAAACTGTTGGTCAGCTCCAACGGATCGGCGGATGGCAGCCTCTGCGGAAACTTCGGCAGCGGAGGCGGTTGAAGCGAAATCCCGGGTGGTAGGTACCGGAGTTTCTGTGGCGGAGGGGCAACGTAGGGACCGGCGAGTGGTGGAGGTTGTTGTACAGCAGGGACATTTTTGCTGTGTTGTGCTTGTTGATGTGCAGCAGGGCGACCAGTAGCTCCTGCTCCAGTCAGGGGTACTACAACTCCGCCACTCGTAGAGCTGCTGCTCGTCGCGGCGCTGCAGGACGCTCCGGTGGAAACGGTGTTGGCACGAGCTGTTGGCTTATTTGTTCTTTCGGTAATTACAGCTGCACCATTCTCCTCGCGCCCAATTATACCATCTTGATTTTGCTCTTGGTCCACCTGTTCCTCGCCGTACTTGCTGATCAATCTTCCTCCGCTTTGGTTTCCGATACTGCTTTGCTTCACCTGATTTCTCTGCTGCAACGACCCTTCCTCAGGCACCACAATAGTTGTAGAGTTCGTGATCTGGTTACTACTACAAACCTGCACTCTTCCCGCATGCGTTAACATTGTCGGAGAAGTCGTGTAGAAATGTGGGTTCTTCGCACTTGTCCATGGGGGGCTGCAGTTACTTCCGATCGCCGCACCGCAACTGCTCGCTGTCGCCAGTAGCGGTGGGTACTTCGCAACGGTGGGTGGCGCGGAAGTCGGGAACGGTCTCGAAGAACCAGCCATCGTCCTTGACAGCGGATCAACCACGCCGCGGGCCCCTGCTAGAAAGCCTTTCATTTCCGTCGGTGGCGCGGGAGAGGAAAAGTCAATTTTCACCGCAAAATGCTCCTCGTCAGCACTCGCTCCGCGGCCTCCGTCGTCCGCCGGCGTTTGCATAGAAGTACTATTTTCAACAATAACTCCTTCGCCTCGTGCTGGTCCCGCTCCTCTTGGTGCACTAGTATTGAATTCGCCTGCTTCTTTCTCCAGCTCATTCCACAGCTCCGCGTGCAATCGTCTCGTTGCAGTAGCGAAATCTTCCTCGTCGTCGACGTCTAGACCCGAATTGTGGATTTCTGGAATACTTGACTCTTCCCCAAAATTCAGCTTGCTGGTGTCAAATCCATTATTTTCGTGTTCCTCCTCTTCGCCCCGCTCTTTTTTCTTCTGGGTTTTCGCTTTGTCCTCTTCTACAACCCGGATGGAGCAGTGATCTTCGTCCGTACTGGTGGCGACAAACAGGTTGCGGTCGTACGTCTGACTGTGACTCCCCTCGAAGTTGTTGAAGTTCAGAGTTCTTGGCTGCACTGCAAGATCATTCTTTGCGCTGTGGTCACTCACGCTTTTGCTCACCGTTCCTGACGAAATCCCGGGTTGAAAAACCCCAACATGATTCTGTCGCGGCGAGTTCCCCCGAGATGAATTCGCCCCACCTGGTCTTGGCGACGGCCGCAACAAGTCCTTCAACGTTCGCACCTCACTCTGCGCCGCCTCGGAGAGTTTCACCGCCGTTGGTTTGAATCCGAAGGAAATGTTGTGGTCCGGATGCTTCTTCGGCGCAACAGAAGCGACGGTTTGGCGCTTTTTCACTTGTCGTGGTGGCGCTGGTTGGTCCAGTTCGGAGGAGCTTTTGCTACTGGCGTTGTGGCTGGAATTTGACGGGTTGTTGTTCGACGAATTCTTATCGTAGTAGAAGTTCTTCATCGCGTTGGAATTATCATAGTAATCATCCTGCCCGCTTTCCAACGGGCTGTTGCTGCTGAAATTACTCATTTGGGGAATGGCCTCCCCTTCTGGAGGTCGTGCAGCTACTAGCTGATTCCCCCCTGTCGATGCTCCTGCTGTGTGCTCCTCGTACATTTTCAGTGCCTTCCCGATCAGCTGCAATTGGTCATCCGGGAAGAACTCGCCAAGTTTTCCCGCCAAGTCGCCCTTCTCGTCCGCGTCCCCGTCCTTCACGTTCGAACTGTCGCGGAGGTTATGGCGTTCTCAAACGTTACATTCTCAGCTATTACATGATTATGCTTTGTCATGCTTAGCAGACTGCGCAACTAAAGCCGTTACATGCAAAATTGCCTTCAGAATCGACACCACGAAGCTGCTTTGCATGGCAAATTCTCAGAGGGCCAAGCAGGAGGCTGATAATCGGTGCCCAATCTGTCATGCAAGACGCGCAAGGGCAAGATCCCCCCTATCACTTTTGCCACTCTTGCGTCGCAAATCCATGTAACAGTTGAAAATGTAGCAGCTGAGAACGCCATAGACGTACGCCGCTTCGTCGAGCAGGCCTGTGGTAGAGGTGCGTTGGTCGGAGGTTTTATGTGGAACCACTGGACGAATTGTAGGGACCGCGACGTCCTTCTTCAGAGTAGCGGACGCGAAGTTCGACTTATTGTGTAGTTTCTCCTTGATGTCTTGTCTTCGCTGTTCCAACCGATCTCCTCCTCGGAAAGCGCCATTGTCATGAGGAGACTTGTCTTCCTCGTCACTCGTTACCGCGCGATCGTCGAACGTGAACGTCCGCCCGCGGTTTTTCAGTTTCTGACTCTGGTCCCGAGGGTCTTCTTGTTTCTTGGTTTTCTCTTTTTCTGCCACCTCGTTGTAGACTTCCTTGAATTTTTCGTCGATAATTCGTTGCTGAATCGCCTCCAACGCTTCCAAGTCCGTCCCCTTGATCGCGTCGTCGTAAAGCGCCTGCAATTCGTCCGCTTTCTTGCGCTCGTGCTCCGTCTTCAGTTTCTGGTCGTAGTCGAATCTCCGCTGCGCGGACTCGGACCGGACATATTTGGTGTTGGTTTTGGGTTTTGGGACTGGTAGTTTAGAAAGGGAAGAAGTTAATATGGAGGAAGTTGGGTCGAAAGGCGCACCGGTTTCGGTAGTACTATTCGCACTTGCTCCTGCAGCCACCGTTTGTTGTTTCACTTTATCGGACAGAAAGCTCTTGTGCTCCTCCAATGTCTTTGGGTATTTGTAATACGACCCACGCTTCTTGTTGTTCTTCGGCGTGCCTGAGCGCGATCGGTTGCCTTCGTCTCCGTAGTAGGTAGAGTCTTGGTGCTCCTCGGCGGAGGTCTTCAGGCTGATGTTGTTTTTATTGAAGAGAAGTGTAGTTCTAGTTCTTGTGATGTTGCAAATACATAGTGCGAAGTTTAGTTTAGAACAAGCTATTGCACTTCACGATTCCGATTGGAACCCGTTCTATAAATCTTCCAGGAAAAAGAAAAAGTGCTACACAACACAGAATCAAGAATCAGGCGAGCGAACAGAAAATCTTGGCTACGCATCAATCGGTTCGTGGTCGTGTAGTCTCGGGCGGATTTCCTTCTTCAAGATGCGTTCCGCTCCAATTTCGGATTTTCTCCGCAATTTCTGTGCGTCGTGCACCTCTCGCATGTCCAGTTTCGCGTTTTCACTCCGGGTGTTCCACTGTCGGGAGATCAAGTCCATCCTCTTGTATCTTTTCGGCGATCTGCACCGCGTCACAAACTTGTTCTTCGCTGCTTCGGTCCGCATCGTCACCCGCTTCTTCTCTTCCGCCGACAAACTCCTGCTCTGGTGCATGTCCGGCCGCAGGCTGTTGCTGTAGTTTTTCACTTTCACGGCCCGCAGCTCCGAACCCCGGGGTCTCTTAATCATGTCCGATTCCTTCGGGCGGCGGAGGGGCGTCAGGTAATCCGGGTCTCGATTGCGGGAGCTGGTTGTTTATGTTCCTCTTTTTTTGAGATTAAGCATGATACCCTCGCTATCTCATTCACCCGAGTAGAACATGATGTCCGTATTACGGACATCAGTCTACGGTACGGTACTCCTTACGGCATCGGCAAGGAATGTTGTAACAAAAATCAGAGACGAAGAAGACACGGACAGTGAACGAAGAGCGGAATTAAAATAGTGGTCACGCACCATACTAATTGTTGCTGAGTAGATATCACATAATTTCACATATTAGTACACTCTCTCCAGATTTTTCGGCGGCGTCCCAGACCTCCCGACCGGACTCGTTCTTCGTAATTCCTGTCGGATTTCAATTTTCTCCCCCGTTTCCGGGTCTATGTACACTTGTGCGGCCAGTATCATCTTTTTCGTCGATGAGGTTTGCCGTGTCGAGCTGCTGCTGTTCGTCTTCTTCATATTAGCCGGCTTATTCGTGCTAGTATCTTCAATAATATCGACCGCGGAGTTATCTTTCGACGAAGAAGAGCTACTTTTCTTGATTCTCAATCCCAGCCTCGTTGCCTGAATCCTTTCCCTCTGCTCCCGGTCCGCCTTCTCCCGGTCTAGTCTATGTTGCTCCATCCGCTGCTTCCGTCGGGACGGGGGACGGAAATTTGATGCGGAGGTGGAAGTAGGTGCCATTGTTCCTGCAGATTCAGATTGTTGTGGAACAACATTAACATGATCAGCCGCATTTACTAAGACGTTGTCTCTGGATAAGCTGGTTGAGAACGGCTTCCCGGCACTCTGCGCCGCCAGTTCGTTCGCCCTCGCGATACTTGCCGCTAGTTTCTCCTGCAGCTTTTTCCGCATGTTCTCCCCCGCTAGCCTTTTTTTTATTTCCGCCGCCGCTTGCATCCTGGACTTGTGCGCGGAGATGTCGTCTTCCGTGCGCTTTAAGTGAAAGCTGTCTACTTCATCATCCACACTCGAAGTAGTAGCGTCTTTATTCATCATCTTCCCCTGTTGTTGTTGGTTTTTTCTCCTTTCCTCGTACTTCTTCAGCAATTTTCGTTGCTGGCTCTCGTGCTCCTCCAGCTCATTTACCACGTCCGCGGAGTACAATTTTCTACTATCCTCCACGTACTTATCCGCTATGCCCGACGTCGGCTGCACGTGCCGCCAGGGCGGATGTTGGAGAGCTCCTTTTGCGCCATTTTTGCTTTTAGTACCTCGGCCTTCTTGCAGTTCATCTCTACTGCGAAGGTGGTCTCCTCCGCGGGTCAAGCTCTCATCGCGCGTGCGGCCGAATCTGAAGGATAAGTTTTCCACCTCATCGGAGTTATTTGTAGAATTTCGCTGTAGTCCTCTGGGCGGCGTCACCGAGCGATGAGCCGCTTCTGTTTTTTGCTTCAGCCGGTCCTTTAAGAGAATTTCTATCCTTTCCCGTTGCCGCAAGAGCTCCTCGGTGCTTTTCAGATCGACCAAATCGCGGTTTTTCAAGGTGTCCGCGCCCGGTGATCTGCTGCGAGTTCGGGCCCGGAGGAGCTCGGGGGTGGCGTGTTCCTGTTTTTTTTTTTGCGTTTTCCCGTCTCTTGTTCGCGACGAAGAAGCAAGAAAGTTAGTTTCTTCAGAGACAACGTTACTTTCAAGGGATATTCTTCTCTTTTTCAGAACTAGTATACACCAACGAAATAACCCAGATCCACGTTGTTGAGCGCAATAGATCAGCATATTGATATTATCATTTTCCACCTACAGCCAAGAAGTTGCCACAGACATTGAATACTGCTTTCAAAAGAGCGCGCTCCAGCACCGGCACAAGCGGTTCCGGCGGTTCACCGTCCAAGTCTGTCTGTTTTGGTGCGTCTTTGTTCCCGCCAGCTTTTTTCTTGCCCGGGCCGGCTGTCGAATCTTCTTTCCTTTTGGACGGCTTGTCCAACAATTTCTGCTCGGTGTCCAGCAGCTTCGACACTTTCTCGCGGACCATTCGCAGGATGCGAAGCCGCTCATCGACTTCCTGATAAGACATGATGCTGAAGATGGTCGTGGTACTTTATTTCATGTTGCGGTGCCCCCGGTGGAGGTCTACTTTCCTTCTAGTATGGACAACGCTTTGACGCGAAAATACTGCTAGCCGCTTTTAATATGGGGCAGCCTACGTCGAGCGTATTCTTGAATTGCAAATGAGTCCGACTCCGCCTGCGCCCCCGCCCCAACTGCGCCAGGCCATCGAAAAAGAAAAAACTCATACATTCATATGATCAACGAACGAAAGGAGCGACAAAAGGCGACACGACGAAAGTCAATCCGATCGATCAGCTGTAAAGATGACGAATTGCCCCTCAAAAAGACGAGTCCGAAAGCGATCCGCGCGATGAAGAAGGGAAGTCGACAACGACGAAAAACCTGCTCGCCACACCTTCAGTTCATTCATCTCTCATCACACTCAGGAGCAGGATTCCAAAAGACGTACTTGCTGGTGCACAAGTCATATTATTTGATCCTGCTTCATACGTCGCGTCGACAGTACCGAGTTGATCTTGTTCAGAGGATCCCAAAGCCTTGTTAAACAGCAGCTGCCCGCTGCTTCATCAATCACACATCAAAGAAAACATGAGCAAGGTTCTTTCTTTCTTTCTGTTCTTGCCCGGGCATGGCGTCAATTGTTTCAAGGCCCTCTGGTCCTGCTCAGTCTCATGCTCTTCATTGCTTCTGCTCGTGGATCACCAACATCATGATTTTTCTGATAAAGTTATGACTTAATTTTGTAAACTGTGTAAGTAGGCTTAAACGAGAAAAACCCTTGCGGGAAAAAAGTGATCGGCTTTTTTTCAAATCTTGACTTGATGAAATATGTTAAAAAGGTATACATCTGAGGACTTTTTTTTTTGTGTAATAACTGAAAAAGTAAAACAAGTTTCGCGCTTCTTCTTCATAGATGAAGTCCTCCTATTTAGTTCGATATCCAGCTCGTTGTCGGTCCGATTCATTGCATCTTGTTCGTGCCCGTGACACCAGTTCGCTCACAATGAACAGGGTTTGAAATAATTGCTCCCAAAGTCATGCGGCTACTAGGTCTCCTTCTCCTAAAAGCGAAACGGTTTCAAGCGTTGTATGCGGTGCGGAAGATAGTACAGTAAGCAAGTAAAGGTGAATCAATTGCAAACTTGTTATAAAACGAAAATGCGGCATTGTTGTAAGTTATACAAGTTGTCGACAAATGATTATGACACGACCTCAGCTATATGAAAAAAGAACTACAATGTTTGAAATACCCAACCACCCGATGCAGTGAGTTGTAGAAAAATTTAAAGCATAACATAGCTGAAGCCGGATGAATCGTGGTGGAGTCTGTAATGTGTAAACAGGTTGAAAATGTGTTGTCACTTTGTAAAACTTAAAGTTAAATAAACTTTCAGATGTCATCTTCACTATCTCAATCACACGGTGGTGGGCACTGCAAGCAAACTTTTAGAAATGCGAGTCGCTTGCGAAATAGACAAAATTGTGTACAAAAGTGTACAGATGACGATGCGGAATTGTAGTTGCTGAAAAGAAGTAGTCCTGGTATCGCCAAAAGCTGCCACGAGGACGCGATCGCGCGTCACTAGGCTGCGAGAAAGCTGCTGCTCCCGACGCGGCCGGGAGTCTCCTGCTGCTGCTGGCGGCCGAAGTTTTTGATCCAATCGCCAAGTTCCTGCGCTGCAGCATCTTGCTTCGCTTTCAAAGCACGCAGTTCGTCGTCAATTCGATGCAGCTTCGATTTCCGCTGGCCGGGCGGCTCCCTCCACACCGAGAGTTTCTCGTCCATCTTTTTGTCAATTTCTACCTGCAAGGTGTCCACCGAGGCAATCTTCTGCCTGAACGTTTGCTCCGCTACTCCGCCCAAAGCATTCATCGAGTGCAACTGCTCCAAAAACGCTTCCCGTTCTTGTTTGTGCTGCGCCTGCATACTGGCGCGGTGGTTTTTGTAAATCTTGTCAAATTCTTCGAGCTGCTGACGGAAGTGAGCATCGTCTGCGTCTTTTCCTGCTTGAAGCATTTTGGCAAGTTTTTGGTCGTAGTCCCTCTGCGTTGCCTCGAGATCTTCGGCAGATTTCTTCATTTCTAGTCGACTTCTCTCCATATCTGCCTTGAAAGCCGCGAAAGAGGCGTCCGATTGCGCGCGCCTCTCCTCGTGCTGCTGCCAGTACAGCTTCCAGCGTTCCTTCTCCTCCTCGTCCAGCCGCCGGAGATCCTGTTGTGTATAGATGTACTGCAGTATAGAAAGTACGTATTCTTGCACATCATGCCCCAAAATTCTATATGACAATAGCTGAGCATGCGAGGACTAGCTGCTCAAGGCCCCACATGCACGACCACTTCTCTCGTTCGTTTCTTGTCTGTATCTTGCTGGTACTTGACTATGAGTGGTGTGATCTCGGCCCCGATCCGAGACACACGTGCGCACTTCCAAATCTGCCTAATAGATAATCATAATATTTCGATCCTTGGCGTGGTCTCCTCGTTAGACCGGAGCGTCGCATAGTGCGGCACCGATTTATGTTTGGAACAATGAGTTTTTCGAGAAATAACCATACCTGCTGAATTTTCTGCACGCGGGCCACACGTCCATCATCATTCTTGTCGCAGTCACACTTTTCCAGAAACGACACGTCGGCCGCATGAGCAGAGTCCTTGCACCCCGCTTCGCATGCAGTCATAATCTCCCGAGAGGCGGCCGCTTCTTCCAGACTCTGCTTTGAGGCATCGGCGCTTGTTCCGCGGGTTTCGGAGGTGCTGTCCGTTTTCCGACCCACAGTCCCTTGTTCTGCGGCTTGCGCATCCTGGATCAACAAAAGTTGCCCACTCACGACTGCGCCGGAGACCAGACAGGCACGGCGAAAACCAGGGCGCGCATCCATTAGGAATGCGAATGCCGTCGTCGGCCGGCCTGGGTGAGAGCAATAAATGCGCGCTAGTTCGTCCTTGCAGTTCTTCTTCTTCCACGCAGGCCGACGTGAAAATAAGTTTATCGGCCTTATCAAACCGTAGCTAAAGCGAGAATCGACTTTTCACGTGGATTCAGGTTCTTCTGTGATGAAAGACAAAGAAATCTGTTCTGAAAATGTAAATGATAAAGAAAGGGTGACAAAACCAAAAGTGAAAGTTCAAAAAACAAAAGAGATAAGCAGCGTGGTCAGTGAGCGTAACAATTCTGCTGCATCAAAGTAAGTTCGCTCCACGTCTTTCCGTGGTGTCTTCTGGCTTCGAGCCAAATTAAGGCTTTCCTACAAAAAAGTGAAATGTCGGGTGGGGACCTGCACCTGGTTGCGGATTGGGCTCATGATATCTCTTGGCGGAAAAATGTCGAATACTTCAACTCTCAAAAAGGTACTAAACCGCATTGCTGGTGGACGAAGAGCAAGGCTCTACTCTACTAGTGCGTACCGATGACGATTAGAAGTGCGATGCGTTACCGATTGAAAGGCTACCAATCACATCAAATAACCGAGAAGAAGATTCTTAGTCTTACGCACGCTCATCCCAAATAAATATAGAGTTACTTCCTGTACAAAAGAACCGATCCTCTGTTTGCGACGCGACCGAGGAGTTGATCATCTTGTGAAGAGGATACCGACGTCTTGAAGAGCCTAGCGCTTCATAACACATGAAAAAAGAAAAAACGCGAAGAATGTTGGCAGCCAACTTTCAAAGTCACTGACCTGTGAGTTGGGACGCTGCCGTCTCTGCTGCGAGTATGACTCGGCTCTTCTTCATTCAACATTTTATGCGATGATACAAGTACTAGTACAGGTGCGTGATCATCTACAAGCTCGTGTACAGTCGGTAGTTTGTTCAGAAGTTTAGTACAAGATAGTATTCTGCTCCACCAAGTACTTTCAAAACAAAATGTATTGACATTTATTCCAATTGGCGCGCTTCTACTTGGCCGCAATGAACATCAAAGAAATTTTGATGCTCATTGACATTGTGATTGTCATTGATAGATTAAATGTAAATCGTGAAACTTATATACGAAATAAATACGAAACTGATGAAACTCTTACGTCAATTATCAAGAGGGACAGCTCGGCGCTCTTTCACCTTCTTCGGCTTTATTCCGCCCATCCTTTTCATCAAAAAGCCCCCGCCGAGGCCGTTCGTCTTCCATCCATTTTTCGACTCTTCAGCAGCGCTTGCCGTTCCCGCTCCGCTTTTGCTTTTTTCAAGCTGCTTCTGCTGCCTTCTAGCACGTACCGAGCGTGAATGTAGTCGTAGACGGTGGACATGGTCTGCACCGGCAAGGGTTGCACGTTGTTCTTTTTCAGCTCAATCTTCCGGTCAAATCTTCGACCGCCGGCGGCTTCAGCCTGAGAGGAATTTCATCAGGTGCAGAATGAATTTGAAAAAGTAACACCATGCAATAAAGCATTTAAATTTATGTCTCCTCGGTGTCCGTCGCCGTACAGGTGGTGGTGGTGCGCATCAGGACAAAAAAGTTTAAATAAAGTAGGCAAATGCAAATCAACATACGTCATCCACTTTCTTGGTCTTCCCGCTCTTCATGTTCGCGAACAAAGCGCCCCACTGCGCGTCCGCACGGTCAGCTCGCTTCTTTTCGTCCTCAAATCTCTGGTCATAGACGAGTTGCTCCGCCTCCTGAATGAACAGCAAAATTTCTTCCTCGAGCTTCTTCTTCAACACCTGCCGCTTCAGGTTGGCGAGCCTGGTTTCAGAAGAATTCTTGCCGTGAAGAAAAAGTTGTAGTTCATCATCTGACGGTAGTACCTGATCGTCCTTCGCAGCCAGTACTACTCATCTACATCACATGTTTGATGGGGAATTCGAACTTATTTTCAGCGACCACGACCCTATGGATCATGTGAAGATGAACAGTTTCTCTCGAATTCCACGATATAATTACCGTAACTCCACGACCTCGATGTGCCGAAGAATTTCTTGCTTTTGTGCTATCGCCGCTGGAGATTCGTCCTCTTCTATCACGCCTCTCTTCGGACTCAACTTCGCCTCTTCGTCCTCCGGGGAATCCAGCCCCGCGTCCTCCCGTAGCCTTTTCAAATACTTGTTTTCATGCGCAAATTCCGTATTCACCTTTGCTACGAGCGTTTTTACCCGGGCAGCGATGTGCGTGTCGTATCCACAGTGAGTTTATTCCCGACCGTACACGAACATCTACAAATCTTGAGAGTCCTGCATCATGACAACAATTCGAATTCTCAGTGCGTATTGTGTTTAGCATGACAAGTCTTGGCTTTTAAGTTGCTAAAAATTTTGTTTATGCGTTGTGCTAGTGCTGTTGCTGTACGTCGTGTGCCTGTACGGGAAACAACTTGTCTTGCATACGTCGATGGACTTTCGCTCGTCGGGCGTGAAGGGTTTTGCTTTCAGATTCGCGGTGTTTTTCCGCCGTGTGCCCTCCTTCTGCTTCTGCGCATCCACGTGCATTATCTCGCCCCCAGAGGTCTGCACCGCGCCTAGGTCGCGCATTTGCTTCAGCGCGCCGAGCGGGTCCATTTGGAAAATGCGACGGACCTGGAGGACGTGTTTAAGTACTTCTTGTTCTTCTATTGATAGGAATACTACTAGCTGTGTTCTTGTACTACTAGCCCGTGCAGGTTGGAGGTCAGAAATTCATAACGCACATGCCATCAATCTCAAGACGCTAGCAAAGAAAGCGATTGATGTACTAGTCAACTTCAGTGAGTAAAAGATGATGCAAACCACGTCGCAAATTGTTCTCTACTATTTTACCCATTTCTCCACGTCATACGTCGTTGAAGGCCCGACAATCTGCGCACTATACATCTTCTCCAGCACCGGGCCACGAAGGGAGTCTCGGAACTTGAGCATGAGATTTCGTTTTCTATTCGCTTCCCTTTCCCGACTTGTTGGCCTGGAAGAAGGTTTACTCTTGTCGTCTCCTGGTTGCGTTTGCGCCGCTGCAGAACCTCCTCCTCCTGCTCCTGGTGGGACGGCATCAGATCCCATGCTCCCTCCCGCCTGCTCCCGTGGGGGAGGTGCGGCTTCTTCGATTTTGCTCATGTGCTTGTGCACGCAATAGTTGGCTGGCTCCTGCTCACACGCGGACCTTCTGTAGAAGTTGTAAGTGGGTTCCTACCATTAAAGTAGTCTCAAAAAGTGCAACAGTTCTTTCAGATGAACCAGTGTAGTTTGTCGGAATCGTGCGCACTCTTCGTTAAAACAGCAGGACAAGGCGACCGCGACGTGGAGAAGCGCGGCCGTACAAATAAGATGATTCCGGCACCCCACGAAGTCGCGGGGAAATCGATGAATGGCTTTCCTTTCGCTCCTACTGCGCTTGAAAAATACACTTCGACAGTGACGCCAACGTTCCTGTTCTTCGTCTTCAGTTTTTCTTCTTGTTGGTGCCACAAAACATTTTTATGATGAGAACTCCACTGCAGCTGCCTACAATATTCAACAAAAATCGCTAGCAAAAGTAAAAAGTTGTAAGTATGTACAACAAGAATCAATATCAAAAAGCCCAAGAAAAAGTGCACCTGCAGTGCTGCTTTAGCCATACATTCGGCGCTGTCTTCAACTCTTAGTTGTACTAGCTGTGCGGGTACTACTAGGTGTTTTTGTTTTAAAACGCAATAAAGTTCCAAATGCAAAAGATGAGCCTTCAACTTTTATTCCAGTAGTTTGTGCGCACGTATATTCACGAAAAGACCGCAACGAGAGTGCAAAGGGAGCTGATGTAGCGATTGTTACACCACGCCCCACTGAAAACGATCCATCAAAAAATCTTGAAGATAATACTACGTGGCGAGACGTGCAACTGACTGCAACCGAGGGATGTTTGTGATGTACCATCTACATCTTTGCGAAAATAGACTTTAATATCCGCGACATGCTTCCTCCCCTCCCCCATGCTTCAACACACCCAACCCCACGAAGCGACAAGATCAACAAGTTTAATATAAATATACGTGGTGTTGTAGTAATTGCAGCATGCCGCGCTTCTGCACGTCTGAGATGAAAACGAAAAGAACATCTATGAAGCGTGATGTCCACTTCTCCTGCACGTTCAGCGTAGTCCTTAGAACTTCATATCTATTGGTCGTGATTCGTACGAACTTGTTCAAAAAAAGTTCAGAGTGGTCACAGCTCGCAAGGTTTTCTTTTTCAACCTGAAATATTTATAGCGTTTCTATTTTTCCACGCTTCCCGTCGGAGTTCGCCGTACAGCAGAAGTGGGAAAAAATAGAAGGCTAGAAGTCGCTTCTTGGTTCTTTATGTCGGAGTGGTCTGTTGTAGTGCCAATCATGATTTCAATTTCATTTTCGCATATATATTTTTGCAGAAGAGATGAGAAGTCCGAAACTCCGCCAGACACGCTTATGAGCCCTAGTTTTGGAGTTGCAGGAGGGTGCATTTCTCATTTTCTGCATCAAGGTCTGTTGAAACTTTGCCTTTCTAATATCGATCTATCAATATTTCCGTCCCCACTCATTTAATATTTTGGGGAAGGAGCAACTGCAAAGATATTGTCGAGCTGTTTCAACGATTTCAAAAAATCATATACAAGAAGGACCCAACATTCCATCACAATAGACGCCCGAAGGCTGTATCGACGAAATAAATACACACGGCAGTAGATGCATAGAAAAGCTCTCCTGTATCCTCAAGGCCGAGTAGTTGCTCACCTGCTGCAAGTGCAAGTTTCTTTTCTGGGCCTGACACAAGAATCAGAGCTTGATGAGTCGTTTGCTGCCGGTTGTGCCAGAGCAAATGCTAGTAGCGCAGAAGCTCCTTGAGTCTATTCCTCCTATGCTTCAAGTTTCGTTAGATAGCATCTGACTGACATGTACACAAAAAATCCAGTCTTCTAGAGAAGATGAGTGTTGTGATCTTATTTTCCACAAGAATTCATTAAGTTCTGGTGACACTACTAGCTGGCTGAATCATAGGTGCCTGCTCTTTTCGGATGTCGGTAGCTTATCACGTTTGTAATATTTCGCTTCTAATATTCGCGGGCTGGTTCTGATAGAAATCGGATTGCGAAGGAGCGATCTCTACTAGTAGAGATCTGTAGGTCGTTGCCCTCGCTACTGCACAGCAGACGCGATACTGGTAGGCTAACAAGTCTCTTTATTCGCATCCAATTCCTGTTGTGAAAGTAAAAGTAGTTCTCGAGAGCACGTAGGTAATTATTACTTCAACCCATAGACATCATAAATACTTCATCTCACTCTCCGACCAAAGGCATGACCTATACCCAAGCCAATCCTGGATGGTATGGATAGAATGTCGGCATAACATGCTGATCTTCACTGTAACAAGTAAAACTAAAGAGCTGACACCATGCGCGGCACCTCGGAGCCCTGATCTATGGCCTAATTTCTCTGAATCCGGGCGTACTTCTGATGCCTTTTAGGTGTAGCTTCTGCGTACTATACAACTGGAACAAGTGAGTGACGATTTCAATGAGTTCTTTCTTGAGTTCTTGCGGTCGAAAGCAAAAAAGTACTGGTCTCTGCTGGTAGCAATAGAAACAGTTGTGCTACAGCAGGCTTTTTGAATAAACCAAAAAGTTGAAATACATCCAGTCCGTGAGCTAGTTGAAGTTGTTTTTACGAGTACACAAGTAATATTTTCAATACATCATACATGGACAACAAGCAAAGCGGGAACAGGCAAATATAGGAAAAAATAAAGTAACAGAGAGGTAATGATAACGAAAGGTCGACGTGGTGTTGAAGGGTATTTTATCTTAAGAGAAATACTCTGCGGCATAGCCCGTCCAATTGCAGTTCTGGAAACGGATTATAATTTCTGATGTCGGGCGTGATGACTAAAGAGAGGTTCTTGTTGAAATTTCTAGTTCATTGACTTCGATCTTTGATGCTGTAGCAACGACCCCTTCGCGTACGACGGTCGGTGAATGTGCGAGCTTCTCCTGCTCGAGGGTACCATGACCACCATGCCCCACTTGCTTGAGCGGTGCTGGCAAATTTCCACTTCGTCACTCTCATTTTCTTCTTCGGATACTTTCAAGTGGTCCGCTTGCTTTTGTGAAGCAGTACTATTTGCAGTCGCAGACGCGGTCTTGTCTTCTAGTGCCACTTTCTCTCCGAGCACAGTGCTCGGTGTAGTACCAGTAGCAACATTGGGCGATACTGTCGCTTCAGCGTCTTCGATTCTGAAGTTATGCTTTCGTACAGTACTAGCGCGCGCATCGCCACTGATTTTTCTGCAGCCAAGCTCAGCTGTGGATCCTCCGGAAATAACAGTCATCTCCGTTGGCGTGTCGAAGCTCGGAGAGTACTGCAGGCTTTTATTATTTTCATCATGCTCTCGTCCATGTGTTCTAGATGTTGAGCTACATGTTGTAGCTGTGCCAGAAGTGTTTGCTCCGCCTCCACCCAAGTTGTTCATGCTTCGATTTATTTGAACAGCACCGTCACTTCGACCGGCTCGTCCTGGTGGCGCCGTCTCATGAACGGCTCCACGGCTCCCCACCCCGGGAGACAGCCCTAGCGCCCCCGGTGGCAGAATTGTCATCGTGTTAAGTAACAACGGATCCGTTACCGAAGCGCGGACAGCTGGATCGAGGATTTGCTGCGCTTGCGGCGCGAGAGCTGTACTAGAAGTACCTCCATCAGCACCGCCAGAAGTTGTAGAAGACACAAAGCTGGACGAAGACACTTGCCGAGCCCCGGAGACAAGCGGTTCTATATCAGCTGCTGGAATATTCAATCCTAATCCAGCACCAGCATCACCAGTGTAATTCATCACGGAACTATTACTGCAACTGCTTACGCGGACATTCTTGAACACGTCGCTGCCGCCGAGCGCACGCCCACTGAGCCTAGCCTGGTTCATGGCGCCCGCCAGGATGCCACCCGTAGCGGGCATAAAAGGCTGGTGCGGAGGCATGATGAAATTCGGGTTTGGAGGGTTCGTCGCGGCGGCGGCGCCCATCGTGGTCCTCGCATAGCAGGGGGGTAGGAGTTGGAGTTCCTCCTGAAAGCCGTGCGGATTCTGTTTTTGATCAAGCACGCTATTCATCATTGCCGGGATATCCCTGCCGCTGTTATTGGCACCACTGCTTCCACGATCCCGTTCTTCCGGTCCACCTCCCCCAATCGGAATCAAACTAATGACCGGCCCTGAGCTCGCCGTGCCGCTTGTTCGATCTCTCGACGACGGAAACTTGATTTGCACACTGTGCTGCTGGGAATCTTCACTTCGTCGAACATTGTCAAAGAAAGACTTCTCGCGCGTGGTAGTACTGGAAGAAGCTTGATGCATCTCCTGGTCTTCCTCTTTTCCTGCAGTATTTGCATTGCTCGCGGCACCATTAAACGTGCTCGTCGCATTGCAGCTCGCCAAACTGTTGAACGGAGCGAGAGGAAGATGAAGGTGGTGTGCTGACGAGTGACTGCTGTGGATTTGCTGTTGATTTATCATCAGCATCTGTTGTCCGAAAATCGACGCAGAAGTAGTTCCTGAGACACTCGCACTGATCGACTCGCGGTCGGGGTTGTAGGCACACGAAGAATTATCGTTTGCGGTTGTACCGTCAACATTTTGCAAGGAGTTTGTATTCGAGTGCGAAAAGTTGGAAACATTGCCGCTCGAGTGTAGGCTTGCAAGATTATTGTTTGCACTGTTGCCACCATTATTAACACTGTTCAGCGCGTTCATGACGTCCAAGAGCGTCACTCCGCTCGGGATGATGTCGTTGATTCTACTGCCGTTCTCCACGTTCGCGCTGTTGAAGGGAATGTTGCTGCTGCTGCTTGTGAAGAAGTTTCCACTGGCACTGTCTCCAGTCGAACCACGGCTGATGGCATTGTCCTGCGACACGACGTTTGGTGCAGCTCCGGGAAATAGATGATCTGCGCCGGGAAGCGATACTGCATTTTGACTACTGCAGCTCAAGCGGTTGCTGTATCGATGGAGTAGTTCTTGACCAAGGTCATGTAGTTGTTGTTGAGCGGAATTATTACAAGACGGTATTAATATCGTCGCTTCACTCACCGGCCCGAAAGGCGGCAAGGGAATCAAATTCGTCATTGTCTCACGACTTTGGCGACGTTGATCTTGACGATCCGTTTCGTGCTCCTGCTGATCTTGCCCAACAACGACGTTGTTGACATCATCGTCATACGCGCTGACCGATTCTCGGCCGTAGATCGCAACGTCATCGGGGTGGAGCTGTTGATCTATCTCATTCTTGTCGGCATTGATCTGATCGAGCAGCAGGAGAGGATTATCTTCCTCCTCCTCCCTGTCAACTCCATGGTCGTGCCCGAATTCATCCACTTCCTCCGCATGGTTGTGCAAGTGATAGTCGTGAAGATCCACAGCAGCTTCGCGGTCGTGAAAACCATGCTGCAACTGTAACTGCATTTGCTCCTCCTCCTCTCTGATTGTGTTCCTCTGCGAAGGCGGAACCGACGAAAGTGCCCCCCTTGTAGCTGACGAGAAAGTCATGCTCGGCGTGTCGTGTGGGCACCGGGTGGAACTTGGCGTGTTGGAAGAAACGGTCTGCAAACTGCGTTTCGGCGTTGGCGTTTTGGGTACGAGAGGAGCGTTTGTTGTATTGTTATCTTCCGTTCTTGAAGATGTGGTGCTACTGCTAGTTGCTCCGACCTCCACCATCAGGAGACGAGTAGACGCCGGCTGCTGCAGCGAAGCGGGGCAACTGAGCTGATGTGGCACCGTGCCAGCAGCTGCGCCTGGCTGCTGCTGTTGTACTGCAGCAGGAGCATCATGAGCAGTAGTGGAAGTAGAAGCTGTCGGCATCGAGATCCGTGCAACTGGAGTGCGCTTCTTGTGTAAACTGATCACGCCGTCAGCTGGGAATCTGGGGTCGAACGCAGAAGATTTTTGCTGCTGCATGAAGGAGCTGCCGACTGTACTGGCGACCGCTGGGTTGATATTCATATTTCCTCCACCGCCCTTATTTGACGACAACGACGCACGCTGCGAATGCTGGTGAAGTAGAGCAGGGTTCTTGTTACCACCACTACTTCCAATGAAACCGCCTTTCGATGATGACACCCGGGCCTGCTTTCCGCTCCCTTTGTGGTGCTGCTGGTCCAGAGTTGCGGAGGACAGGCCGCGCGAGCTGCGGCTATGGGCGGCAACAGATTCGTCGTGATCAGCAACCCGACTACTATAACCGGCCATCTCATTTACGCGAGCAGCACCAGCACTACTGCTATCAGGAATAGTTGTCAGGCTGGACATGATGTTTCCTTTCGAGCCCCGCGGAAGCTGCGTAGTAGCAGGAGGGTGCTTTTCTTTTCTAGAAGTGTCCTTTCCTTTTGCTGAGCCACCAGCAAGGGAAACAACACTGGACCGACCCCGACCCTTAGCTGTCGTGTTGCTCACACTGGTACTAGGAGTTGTAGCAGAAGCAGGCGTCGTTTCAAGAAGAGTGGGAGCATGCTCAAGCTCAACACTTCGGGAGGGCTTCTTAGCAGGTGCTCTTCCGCCTTTATTCACGACCTTGCTGTCACCACCAGCAGCACCCGGCTTCGTCTCCGTCCCCGAAGACGAGGACATGTGCTCCAAGAGCAAGTTGTCAAAATTGAACTTCGGCACAGGAGCTGGCGTCGCGGAAGTTTGTTCTTGCTCCGCGACGTTCACGTTCATCATCCCGATCTTCCCCCCAACAGCACTACTATGCAACTGAGCCTCCCCAACGCCAACCTGAGAAGTAGACGCTCTTTGGGTCGTAGATGAAGTGCCTGTTTGAGCAGCTCCCGCAGGCGCAGCAGCTCCAGCACTGCTGACAGTCACTCCCGACGTCGTTGTGGCGCGTCCTCGTCCAATGCTGATTCTCGGCGGCAACCCACTCGTTGTCGTGCTTCGCCGGGGCGTCGCTGCCGCCGCGCTCAAGTGGTGACTAGAACGGACGAAGGATGAACTTCTCTGGTCTGCGTGTTGCGCCGTAGAACGGACGAAGGATGGACTTCTCTGGTCTACTGCGTGTTGCGCCGCCCTGTCGTGGTGAACCAGGTTCGAGTTGGAGAGGGAGGACGTGGAGGAGTAGAAGTTTAGATTGGAGGACAAACGGCGGGCGCTAGTATCGTCTCTGCTGCTGCTGGGAAGGTCGTGGTGATTTATTCGGCCGCCAATGTTCTTGTTGGTGCAAGGAGTTGTTCTTGTTGTGCTCATCTCCTCGACCGGGCAAAGGGCCACAGTGTACAAAACCGTGCTGTGCGGTGCTGCTCCACCGCCGAAATTGCTCTGCGACGCCGATGTGTAGAAGGAGGAATGCCTCGAGGAAGGAGCACCACCAGGAGCTCCTCCACTACCACCATGGATGAACATCCCCGAATTCGAGTGATGCGAGTTTGGGTTTGAGTTCGTCGAGTTCGAGTTGAAAAACGAATAGCACCCGCTGGTCCGCCGACTGTTCCGCCCGGTCACGTCATGGTCCCCCGAAGAGGTTTCAACATTTGCATTGTGGATGAAAGAACTTCTGTGGTGTGAAACCACCGGAGGGGTACAACTGGTGGACAGCGACTTGCTCACCAGACCACCAGCAGGACCATGTGTACTAGTTCCTTCATGCTGAAACTGGAGCTTCCCGATGGCAAAAACCTTGTGGCTGAAGCGGTTGACGTGAAAGTCGCCGAAGGAGAGTTTGAGTGGGAGGGCCTCCTCCTCATGCTTCAGGTTTTCGATCGGCTTGCAGGACACGACTTCCGTTCGCTGAAAAGACCCCGGCTTGGTGGCGTTGCGGTAAGTCAGGTGCGCGGAGGCTGTAGTTGAATTGCGGCTTATTGTTATTTGGGGTTCGTTTCACCACATATCTACGTACAACTACACAGATGCCTGCGAAAGGAAAAATTCAACTTATTCAAGTCCTGCTAACTCTGCGTCGAATGTTTTGATTCTTTGCCGAAAATAATAGGAGGCACTGCGAGTAAAGGACAAATCAAAATACGGCCCAAACCAATGTACGAAGTGCTGGGCATCAACTTCATATACCGTGTCTCAAGCTGTGCTGCACCTCTCCCGGCGGCTGAACAAAGGCTAGTTTGACTGGGGCGTGAACACCAGCAGAGCAAACATCGACGTCACTATAGCCACCTCGTTGATGAACCCCCATCAGGCTACTACAACTGCTCGCAATAAACGACGACTTCGCCGTGAACTCCAGATTGATCGCACCAGGTAAATCGTCTTCGTTGCGCGTCCAGTCGTCGTGCACCCGGTCGCGATCCCGAACGTCCGCAAAGCAGAGCAGAACGAGCTCATCTTGTTGGCGATCAACATCTTCGTCCATCTGGCAAAAACTCTCGCGGTTCTCGTTGAAGTTTCGGCCGTATAGATAGTGCATATTCGTCCTGCCTTGACCTCCGTAGTGCACCTGCCCGTGCAGTTCTTCACCCTCGACGTCGTAATTCAGCTTCATTTTGGTGCTGAAGGAGCTCTAAAAATGTTCGTTGGTCTGGTGTCTTCAGTTGTGTCCGTGTACGTAACAGGTGGAAAACGAAATAGAGATTGTATGCGAAATCAATGGAGGATCATCGGGTCGCGCGTGTACTTGTAGTTGTGCTCCCGTGTGGTCCTTCTGCCTTGTAACCGCCCTCGCCGGATCAAAACCAAGATCCTGGCGGTCCAGACTAAGAACAGAAAAATCGCGACACGGTGGTCACGGTTGCTGCTCCAATTTGTTTCGACCTATTTTTCGATTCCGCACGACCACGAGCGCTTTTTATAGCGTTTAGATAGTTGACTTTGACAACGTTGACAAACACTTATCAACAGAGTCTTCCCCAAACTAAAGTTGTTTACTATTTGTATGGCCTTTGGTACTACGAGAAAATAAATGGGAGGAAGAAGTAGTTCGTCTTCGTTGAAGCTTAAAGAACAAGGACGTTGTTACGTATTTCTTGCAGCGCAATTACATTACAAAGTTTACAAAGTATTCAATTGTCAGAGCACTTGAAATTCATCTACCAACTTATCGTCAGCGAAGAAAGTCGTCTACCACAAGTACGAAATATCGAAGTCTGTGCGTTGTTTGAAAATCGTAGTGCACAGATAAAAGTTTAGTCTGGCAGCACACACGAATATGCCACGCATTGTATCTATATGTTATGCAGCAAGTAGGGGATTTGATGATCTTTTTCTCCAATTCCCAGGACAAGCTCGCGCAAAAGGTTTTAGTTTTACGCGATGCTGTCATGAGCTATTGTTAATTCTGCAGAGGTTTCATAGTAGAACTTTTCAGAAGCATTGATCTCAGCACTCATGTCACGACAGTGCCACAGATCTTTGACATCGTTCGACCATACTCATCCAATTCGAAACCAAGCGATTGTCGTCTTGTATAATTTGTGCACTGTTGAATTCATCGAATTGGGTTTTGCTGATTTCGAGGATCACAAGAGTGTTGATCCAGCAAAAGCAGTGCTTGGTCTGGTTAAAAAGGGGGATTTGTATCTGCATAGACGTAGAAGTCAAACTGCGCCAGACGCGTTTATGCATCGCGACACGACATTCACATTTGAAGATCTGACTGTCATGCTAAGACATCTGCAGAACCATCCTGCGTAACATTCTGCACCATGGTGTGATTTAGTGCTGAATGCAACGCTATGAAACCATGCTGCATAAAGTGATGCGCGATGGTCTCCTGAGCGCAACAGCTAGCCATGATTGCTTTTGGTTTCGTCCATATCTTTTCCGCTTGATGTACTTCTGCCTGCTATCTCGCAGCTGATCCGTTAGTTGCAAAAGCGCCAACTTCGCGCATAACAACCACAACGAACACCGCTTCATCGAATAGGTGACCATCAAACCACGGTGGAGCTGTACATGGCTTTGCCCTTTCTCCATGACCAATGAGATCCTCCTGATATTTTCTGGTCTTCGACCCGCGTCGGCTGAATGAAAATCAGATCTGAGTTGTGTCCGTTCCAGTACTTGTAAATGAATAGATCCGGTCTCTTCTGTTGCAACAAAAACACAAACGTGTTGCACATACAGTCCTCGATCACATACACCCAAGGAGCAGCAGGCGGAGAAAAGGATCTTCGGGACGTCGACGAGGACCCTGTTTCATCTCCTACGATCGGTGAAGAGGACAAAGCGCCGTCGTTTTGGTAGAACTCATTTTGGTCCTCCCACGGAAGCTTTTCATCATCTTTCTGGTTTCTGTGCTCCTGCTGACTCGTCCTCTCGGACAGTAAGCCGATGAAGGTTCGAAACGTGATCCACGCGGTCTGGGAATCGTGTTTGCCGTCGTCGATTACTAGGAGCACCGGGGGCCGAGATGAAACTGATGTTGTTGAAGAACTGCTACCTCCTGCGGATCCTATTACGGAAGACGTCGATGATGCTGCTGGCCAGCTCAGCGTCTGCTCCACACGATTGATCAACGTCTGCGAGACGGTCGTTTGGTCAAACTTGTAGAGGTACGGCGCATTGTGGTGCTTCACTTCGATGACATTGTTTTGATCTGAGGCAGGACGACCCTCATGCTGGTCGTGCACGTCCAGAGGCAATCGCGAGCATCTCGCCGCGCAAGCGTCGGCGGCGGCTTCTAATTGGCTCGCCGCAGGCACCTGCAGATGCTCCTGAACCGAGTACTTTTTGAGAGAAAAAAACTCAAACGCGTCGTGGTGGTCTTGCGATTTCTTATCGCTGTTGGTCCTCGTCGCGCACTCGCAAGGTGGAGGACCAGAACTTGTGACGCTATCATCATCTACTTCACCCTGCTGAGCAGGTCCCCGCGCTGGTCCACTCACACTGCTCTCCCCTGCTGATATATTTTCACTCGTCCTCTCGTCCGGCCCCACCAGGCCAAACGCGCCTCTTTCCACCAGGTACTTCCGGTTTTCGAACGCAAATTTCGTCTCCAAATCGAAACCGTGCACCTCCGCGTTCCCCCGAAAAAAATCCGACCACATCGCCAATCCCGAGCCCCGGAGCACCCCGACTTCAATGACCGCGAAGGGTTTAGTTCGTTTCACCAGATGCCACAAATGCCGCACGTAGTGCGGGGCGTAGTTGTGCGACTTGCACCCGCGTTGGAAGGAATTGCGCATGCGGTCGCCGCCAAGGAGCACGGCGGTCTTGGTCACTTTTCCTACAACTTGAGGCGAACTCTGTTGCTCATGTTGTCCACCGGCACTTGCGCTTGGTTTAGTTGCAGCTGGCGTGGCCCCCGGCGGCGCTTCATGATTTATTTCCTCGTTTTTTTTGACCGCCGCGGCACTCGTGTCCACCACGGTCTGCGCGAAATCCCCGCTCACCCGGGAGTCCGGATGCGCCACGAAGTTCACGGTCAGATCATCTCGTCCGCACCCGTCTCCATACTTAGACTCCAAGTCCCGCAACCGCTGCACTTCGGTCCAGTGGGCGAGCGGAAGTGTGTAGAACGCGTTTACCATACCCCACTCGTTGTGGTCTAGGGGACTAAAATCGTCCGGATGGTATCTGCTTTCATCTGGCTGCGCCCGCTCAGCTGCAAGTCGTTCTCCTTCTGCAGCAGACGGAAAGTTCACTTTATCTATTTTATCGCTTTGATGCACATCAACTTCACTTGAGCTCGTGGTCCTTTTCACCATTTCTTGTCGTTCCAGCAATTTCTTCCACATCTCCCTGTGCACGTACATAAACAGCGTGGTCACCGGACTCATACCGAGGTAGGGCGGCCCAAATCGGTTGTAGCTTTGCTCGTCGGCGTGCGCGGCTCGTTGCTGCAAAAGCCGCTCTGCGAGGTGCTTCGTATGCGACCACGCGTTCATGTTCAGAGAAACGGCGAAGTAGTAGCGGCTCTGAAATATATTATTTGTTCCTCGTGGCAGCTGCTCGTGGTCCAGGAGGACGCAGCCGGTGGCGTTTTCTCCTCCCATCTTCAGAACTTCGCGCTTCAGGGACACGATCGCATCTTCTTGCAATGCTGGCTCTGGTGACACTGTAGTTGTTGTGGAGCTCCTCTTCAAAGATATGGAGCTGCTTACTCGTAGAATGATGCGACTACAGAATGTTTGCGCCTTGTGCAGCACTTTACCGAGAAGAGCGGCCAGCCCGGTTGTTCCGCCAAGTAGTCCTGATTCTACTACTGGCCTACGCCGAGTAGGAGTAGCCGCCTCCTGCTCTACGGCTGCATGAGGAGAAGCTGCTGCTGCGGGCGAATATTGATTAACTTCAGCATCGACGGCATAATTTATTTGATTTTCACTGTCATCATCAAGCGATGACACAACATCCACCACAATTGCGTGATAGCGGTCGGTGGAGCGAAAAACCTGCTCTAGATCTCCGACCTTGTGCTCCGGATCCGCCAGCGCGAGACGGAACCAGGTCAAGTGATCAGAGACCGGAACGACTTGCGGTTCCGCTACCGTTGCTGCGTTTCGTGAAAGTGAAATATCAACATTTGGTCGTGTTGTCGTCGTACTGTTGATCTTCAAAACCGGAATAAAGTCGGACCTGAGAAAATGCTCGTGATTCACCACAGTCGACGTTACTGCAACAGGAGGCAGCTCGGGGGCATCTTCAACCCTAGCTTCATCATTCAGCGTTGGTGAGATTTGTTGAGCTACCTTTCGTCCGATTTGAACTTGCAAGATTCGTCTCGGGAGTGAAGATCTATCGTGATTTCGATTTTCACCCGACAGCCCCTTCACTTCAGCGGCCGAGAAGCCGTCAAAGTCAACCGCGGGGGCTCTATGCTCTACTTCCCTCGCGACCAAAGGTTCGCAACTCGGCAGTGACGCGTCGTACGCGTGCAAATGCCCCAGATGGTGCGCCACGTTGTAGCCGAAGTATTTGTCTAGCTGGCTTATCACCGGGTCATTTGATGATGTCACCGGTGAAAACATTTCTTCCATTTCGGCTTGATGCCCTGATGTCTCGTCTCCTGCTGCCTGGGAAGAGAGGCACGCCAAGAGCAGTGGATGTGGAAACAGTGCCCTTCTGATGCCCGCCATAAGAACCAGAAGCCGGAAGACGAAACGGAAACATTTTGTCGACCATATCCGGATGAATGATGCTCGCGGACAGAAAAAAACGGGACAGGAGGACATTTTTTTCTCACTCCCAGAGACGCGAATCAATTCTGGGACGCCGACACAGATGAGCAGAATCGATACTGCGCCCTCCAATGCGGGTGGTGTATGTGCAGAATGCGTAGTGGTGGAGTGATCCCGTGTGATGCCTGCGTCAGAATCCAACTCCAAGATAACGAAAAAGAAAAATAAATGTGAAAGGAGCGCGATCCAAAGCAAAACGCAAAAAGCGAAAGATGAGAAAAGAACGAAATATATGAAGTTGGCCAGGAGGATATATTAATGTCCCAAAAAGTCAGGCGAAATTCAGATCTTCTCGAGCTTGATTTGCTGATGAGAGAAACCGAATAAGGTTCACGATCAGGACGCACCGAGGCAGTAGAGAACAAGCGCACATATTTGGAACTACCGACTGCCTTGTTTCCGGCGTCGCAACAAGCAACCGTGTTGTCTGCTAGCTCCACGAGCTGCAGAAATCCGCCTTTCACTGTTTCATTGAGATCGATGAAGAAGAAGAAGCAAAACTAATCGCAAATCATTAATATACTGAGGCCGTTCCACCTGTCTTGAGCTACTCGTTGTTTTGTTCATCTATACGAACTGGAAGTCGCTACACTTAAAGTTGAAGTAAGATCGGCTTCGCTTGAGTTTGCCGCTACAATCCAATTCTTCGGATGAAGATCTCACCCTAGGTACTAGACGAGAAGACGAGGGAAACATTGCTACGATAACAAGAAATCAAAATGCTGTCGAAAATCTTCGAAAAACAAATGCTCCATTCCCGATAGTGCTATCCTCTGGCGGCTGTTGGTCTTGATGTTGCTCCTTTTCATTCTCGTTTACTTTCATCATCATGTAAAACGAATAAGAGACAAGAAGCAGCAAACATGCTAAGTCGAAACTTCTACTACTTCTAAGTAAAACTGAATTTCAATTATGTGGAATGGTTTTCATGCAACCGCTTTCATCGCGATGAGAGCACTACTCCACCAATGTGTTTTCTATGTTAGTAGAGAGATGTTTTTGCCGAGAGACGCTGTACTCAGGTAGGCTTTTTTTTGTGTTTTTTTTTCGTGTTTTTGTTTTTTTTGAATTTTTTATTGGTGTTCGCTCTTATTACCTTTCCGTATCATAATTCGTGGAAAGAAAAAGAATTTTCGAAGCAGGAGTGTTTGTAGTGATAAGTTTCAGCTTCAGTTCATCTTCTTGACTAGACAGGAATGAACGTCGCCGGGGAAGATATATAAATCTCTCAAGTGGAGCTAATTGCATGCTCGTTTACCTGAAAGAAATAAGAAGAAGAACTCGTCCTGAAGGGGCTCTGCTGTCGCTGTTAAACCAAAACCAAATACGTTTTCAAAATAGCGAGCTGCGTTCAAGAAACTTGTATCTCAATCGCAAAGTGCAGCTCCAGCTTCACGATATACACAAAGTAAAACCTCCGAAACATATTCGAAAAAATCGCTTGTAGAGCATTGCAGTTCAGGGATGATACTCTTACTCATCCCGCACAACAACTAACTTTTCTTGTTCCAAAAATTCTTCACACATGGTCGACACACTTCAGAGTCACGTCGTCATGACTCGCCCAGCCGCTGCCGACAGAAATTGTGGCGTTCTTCGGGATGTGTGTGCTCAAGTAAATTGTGGCAACTGGTGCTGGTGCTGCTTCCTTGTTTCGCTGCGCCGCCAATATGCCCGAGTTGTCGCCGCATTGCTCGACGGTTGACGTTCCCGGTAAGCAAGGGCAAGGCGCGTCGTCGTGATCTTTCTTATCCACCTCGAGCATCTTCAAATCCTGGTCCTGAAACATCCACGCAAATGGCCCGACGCCGAAAAGCGGAAAACCGAACTTCGCCGCAACTTCAGCTGGGGACACCACGCGGAGACCTTGCTGTTGCAAAAACGCGCCGGACAGGTTGTGCTTCGATTCCGCCGGGAGGACGCAGAAAACGTACTTGCTCATCGAGTTAATATCGCTCCCATGTGGTGGTCCACAAACTCCTTGTTTCCGTTCGCACGCGACGGTTTTACACTGAATAACTTTGCTTGTTTGAAGCGTGATGTTTTTCTCCTCGTACAGCTTGTTAAAATGCGGGGTTGTTGAAGTAGAAGTTGTACAACTGGGGGTACCAGTAGCGCAAAACATCAAATCTGGTTGATCTTGATTGTTGTAAAAGAACTCCTCTCGAGGACCCTCATCTTCCGAGGTAGAAGTAGAGGGAGCGTCGTTGTCAAACATCATGCGTGTTGCCGCAAGAGGACCTAGTGCCGTTCTTTCTGCTGCAATAGCAATTCCACTTCGTGTCGTGTCTTTTGGAGAAGTGTTTGTTCCAAAATCTCCTACATCACTTGATCTTCTGACCGGCAGTAAATGCGTGGTCGTTTGTGCAGCTTCATCTAGTCCCTCCTCCCCGAAATCAGACGGCGGCTTCAATTGCAACTCCGAAAACGAGTAGTGGAGCGAGTAGTTTCTCTCCCGTCGACCAGGGATGGTGCGGGAACTCGCCGTAGAAGTTGGACTGTTCGACTTCTTCAACTCGGTGGAGGTCGGAGTGGGTGTGGCGGGATCGTTCACAGTACAATTTGTTGCGGCGGTGCAAGAGGACAGAAGGGTCTCATTCTCCTTGGACGGGAAATGAAGAGGTCGATCTTCGTCTCCGTACGACCGCTCCGAGGTTCTTGCAGAAAATTCTGACTCATCTTCCCCGGCGGACTTTATCACCTGCCCGGTCTGCGACGTGGTCGCGAAGTTGTACTTATACAGTGTCTTCTGCACAGCGGGTACCGCGTTGAGCGCATTGTAACAGCCGAGGGCTAAATACGCGTCCAGTGCCGCGTAGTGTTGGTAGGGTACGGGAAGAGGGCGGGATAGAAAGGCCCAAGGACTGCACTGCAGCTGTTTGTTCAGCTTGTAGCCCTGGAAAATAACTTCACACAGGTGGGACATGGAGGTCCAGCGGGTTGGGGTAGTACAATTTGGTCGTGCCGCATTGTTTTGATTTTCTTCTCCAACAGCCAAGGTCTCATTTATTTGGGAGAGGAAAAAATCATTTCGCTCCTGGGTACTGCTACTGCTAGTGATTATATCGGAAAACTTTGGTGCGCAGTGCCCTGCTTTGCCGCTGCTCCTTTTCGATTTCGTCTTCCCGGGCAGCTCCGGGGGCGCCGGAACGGTTTGCAAGTCGATCAATTCCGTGCTGTGAAAGAACTTCCGAAGTTTCATCGCATCTTGGTCGTTCGAATCGTGCTGCTGCTTCGGGAGATGAAGCTCGATATGTCCCTGGCAGCGCGGCAGGACGAAGGAAGCTGACGAATCCTCCCCCTCTTCTCCTCGTCCCGCTTCAACACCCAAGAATCTTCTACTTCGTGTCTGATCATTCGAGACCAGATCCAGGCGCGCAAAGTCCTCCATTCCAAACGCAACCACCTTGGCAGCGTACTTTTCCAAAATTTTGTGCACCAGACCGAGCGCCGAAGCGACGAAGCTGCGGTCGAGGTTCCGCAGCTGCTCCCCGTAATCCATCGCCGTTTCGCCCGGCGCGGCGGACACGAAGCTGCTCATCATCAGGTATTTACTCTTCAACTGGACAAAATCGATCAAAAACACCTTTTCCGCCACCGCCAGCTGGACCAGGCTGACGGGGAGGTTCGAGTTCGTGCGGTGGTGGTCGACTAGTAAACCAGCGCCGGTTGTACTATTATTTTTGCCCTTGTTCGTCCACATTCCGGGCTGCCACTCGCAGTCCAGACCGAACGTGTAGCGTTGGTTTTCTTGCAAGTGCTTGTCCACGTCTTGCAGGTTCAACACGGGGATAATCGGGACTTCGGCGGGTAGCCGCAGAAATTTGCTGCTCGGAGGCAACAGCCCTCCTTGGCGCGGGTGGTGGGAAGTAGTGGTAGAAGTAGTCGTGGACTTTTTATTATTGTTCGACGTGCCTTTCTTCGTATGTTTTTCATCTGCACGAGATTGCGCCGGTGAAGTTGTCGTAGAAAATGTCCTAATAAGAAGGGAACGCGGGCTGCGTTGTTGTACTTGTAGTTCCGAGCCTTTTACTCCATTTTCACGCGGCACCTCCCCTTCTCCTGCTGCCAACCCTTCTTGCTCAACATCTTCATGCTCTACTCTTTCGTGGTCGCGCATGAGTAGTTGCGCGCGCAGTTCTTCGATATTGCACAAAAACGCCTCGGAAAAGGAATTATACAGAAAGTGTTCGTCGAGTTCGTCGGCCGAAAATTGTTTTCGTAATTCGTGATCGAGTTCGTGTTCCTCTTCAAAATCCTCAAAATCCATAGCATTGCCGTGCTGCAGCTCCGATGGTGGTGGTGCTCCTGATGCACCAAGAACTTGGAGATTTCCATCCATGGTCATTCTCGTACAACTTCTGGTCCCAGTAGGAGTCCTCGCACCGGCATGAGCTGCATCTTCGGTGGAAAACCCGGTATCATGCTCGTCGAGCATGCGATAGAGCTGCTCGGTGGCTCCCTGGATTTCATCGCTCAGAAGATCCAACAGCCCCAGCGCCCGTTTCAGGGGTAGACGCAGAACCGCATCTTCCCACGCGCTCGCGAAGTCCGATAGCAGAAACCGGTCCTCCTGCGAGACCATCTTGGTCAACACCCTGGGGACTGGGTAGATCTTCAGCATGACCAAAGCCTCGGCAACGGTCGCATTGCGGTCCAGCGCTTCCGTCAACTGCTCGATCCAGTAGGCGTAGTCGACGTCGTTGCGCCGGATGATCGCGTCAATGATCGTGTACTCGTCTTTCAACCGGTTGTCGTGGTGTTTCTCCGCGCTGCCCCCCATGAAATCCTCTGCGAAGGGACTGAGTTCTTGGTAGGCCTTCGCCAGCAAGGAAGCGCCCAGCTTGCAGTCTTCCTATCCACAAAAAAAAAAACCATCCACATCCATTTTTTGCATGACAGGCACAGGATTTGATACATGTTTTACAATGACAGATTGGATGGGGATGGGTGTTTTATTTTCCTGGATACTTCCTCCGCGGGGATCTCGAGCAAGGCTTGGCGAATCCAGGAGACGCAAGTCGGGATTTTACTTGTAACGCTGTGGCTCGCTGGTACTTCATCCGACGCCGAGTTCTCAGTTTGATTGTGGTCAATGTCAATGTGATGAACGCTCTCGTCGCACTCGCTCTCCTTTTGCTGTTGTAAATGATGATCCGCCGAAGTCGTGTTTGTGTCTTTCTTGTCGTTCCTTTTCATCTTTGCAGCATTCTTCTTGAGAAGATTCTGACTCCGGCCTGCTGTGGCGTTGTGCTTGAGAAGGTTCTGACTCCGGCGAAGATTCTCCAGTGCGCGATGCCAACGAACTCGCAAAGAGGAGCTCGTGACTGTGTCAGCAGCAGAAGACGAAGATTTATTCATCTTATTTGAAGCTGCTTTCCCTTTGCCCTTGAGGAGCGCGGAATCACAGCACTTCTTGTTCTTCGTGTCAACATCGTTGTTCATGGTGATCATGTTCCCAGCTGGAGGTGCACCACCCACTGCCAGTTCCCAAATTTCCCGGAGTAGAAAGTTGCACTTTCCGTGCGGCGTGGCTCTTTCCGCGAGAATTCTCGGGCAAATCATTTTTTCCCGTTTTTTCTTGGCTTTCGCCAGGGAATCCAACTTGTTCGGGAACTGGCGGACGCGGTTTTGCACCTGCAGCAACTGCCCCTCCGCGGCCTCCGGGCTCCACCACGAGGGCAAAACGAAGCCGCGCCGGATTTCGTGCAGATGTTTGACTAGCTGCTCTACTCGACGTCGTCCTTCGCCCAGGTGGACATCTTCGGTAGAAGAACTTTCATCCATTTCGATTTCCACATCCACCACCGCGAGCATGATCGGAATATCGACGTTCTCCTTGAAGAATTCCTTTGTGTAAGCCCCGAGGCTCTCCGGATTATCGAAAATCTTCAGCTCGTTTCGCCAGCAGGTGGCGCCGAAAAGCTGCTCGTATTCTGCGTCCAGTTCTTCATCTTGTTTCGAAGTAGTTGACAATTGAGATGAGAAGTTCTTGGCACCTCCACAACTATCACTTACAACTCCACCATGATCTTCTTCCTTCGACGTACTTCCTGCCAGTGGACAACCGGTGGAAGCAGCAGGAGCAGGGGCGCACTTCTTTTTACACGACAACAAAAAATCCTCCACCAACTTTTGCTTGACAATCCGTCCCCCCAGAGGAGAAAGCCACCACAACTTTGGCAACACGACGTAGCGGATTCGAGAACCAAGGATGCTCTGCGGTATTAAAAGGGTCGTATCAAGAACGTCGTTGTCGTTGGGGAGGGGAGAAGAGTTGCAGCCGCCCCGTGCAGCTTCGTCTACTGGTGTGTCCGTCCAGACAATTGGAGCAGGCTCTTCAACATCGTATATGGTAGAAGTACTACCTGCTGCTTGTGGTTGTGCGCTGTAGCCGCAAGGAGTACTATAGTTCTCCGGCACGGCATGCTTGTTCTCTGAAGCACTACTCAACTTCAAGTGGTACTGAATGCGGCTCACGTCGCGAACCAGGAACCCCGGCGCGTGCCCATCCGAGAGCATGCTCTCCGGAAGGGGGCTGGTGATGTTGGTACTAGGTTTGCCCTTGGTCATCTGGTGGTCGTGAGGCGCGTCAGATTCTTGTGCAGTTTGTGAAGATGGAGTGGTGCTGGGCGGAGGTATTTTCAGATCAGAAGCCGGCGCTACTAGAGGAGCTGCTTCACAAAGAACCGCAGCTCCGCCGCTGCCAATATCGTTCTGGCCATCATCTTCCGAACTGCATGACGACGGTTTTTCTTGATACAGGTCGCGTTTTTGCAGTTCGTCGAGGACATCGACATTTTCTTGATGATCTCGCCCCCCGTCCTGTTGCTCCTCACCGCCGAAACCGCTAGCGCTCTCCTCGCTAGCAGAGAACCCAAGAGGTCGGTGCTCGCATGCGCTGCTCGGCATGCGCGTGCTCTCCGTTACCGTCGTGTGGATTGAGTTTGCTTGGGTTCTCCTGCAGGTTGATGTCTCGTACTCGTCGGCCGCAAGCACAACAGAACAGGGTTGGGCCGAGGAAAAGAAGTCTGCTCCGACTGAAGATTTTTTGGTCACCGAGCGTGCGTCGTTTTCGTCTGCAGGTCCAGCTTCTGAGTCACTTAGTTTAATAATACCAAAGCGTGGAGTGGACCAGGCCGGCGACGCTGCCGCAGTCGTAACAGGACTCGCGGAGGTCGCAAGGGTACAACTCGAGTAAACGTTTTTCATGAAATCCCTTGTTCCTGGCGGTGAAGGAGTTTTTTCGTTTTCTGGTTTCGCAGGAGCAACTTCTACACTACACGGCGGACGATCTTGTAGAACACCACCTGGCACTACTTCTAGTTCATCTAGTGCCTTCGTGCTGTTGTTGTTCAGTTCCTCTAGTGCTGCTTTATTACCTTCATTAATCTCCAGTGATGGCTCTTCTACTGCTGGGTCGTATGCGCGATCTTCACTTCTTTTCATCTGCAGCTTCCCGGCCTCCTCCGCTGCATAGGAATCACCCGAGCTAATTTCATCATCAGTGAACACCTTGGGCGGGGGTGGTGATGGTCCTGCTTCAACATGATCCTCCGCCATATCAGGGTCAATGTCGTGGAAGACAAATCCCCGCAACAAGTACCCGGACACCAGCTGTTCCCCGCTCCGAGTACCGAGCTGTTCCGTTCGTTTCATCAGGGACAGTTTGTTCTCGATGTCTTCCACCCGGTTGCGCAGCGATTCGTGCAGAAACGGTCCCGCGACCCCACCATTCGCGGTTCTCACGAAAAACTTGATGTTGGCCTCGATGTGAAAGATCTTCATCGCAGCTTCTTCGGTCGTTTGGGATTGTGTTTCCGGTAAAATCAAACCTGGCGCGACTACAAAGGATCCCTCGGGGTGGGTCGGTAAGGAGTCGTGGTCCTCGGAAGAACTGTTCATCGTAGGCTCGCAGCTGTGGTTTTCATCAGTACTATTTTCGCTTGATGTAAACTGTTCGCTTCCACCGCCCTGAGCTGTAGTTGTTTCTTCCCTATGGTTTCCACCAGCATCTTCATCTTTCCTCACACTACAATACACCAAAAACTTCAGCTGGGATTCTTGCAGCACTTTCGGCGTGGTGCGACTTTCGCGCAACCGCAGCTGTTGCCCCTTCCGAATCTGCTCGACGTTGGGCATGCTCAAAATCCAACACTCCAGCAAGCAGCTGAAGTAGTGCCCGAGGGTACTCACAGACCTCCCACCGCGCTCGGCCATCCGGTGCATCAACGGCAGGGGATTGCGGTCCCATTCAAGCAACAGGGCGACACACTCGACAAATGACAGGCCGAAGGCGTTTTGGGTTTCTTGCTGGTTGTTGTACTGTGATGATTTTTTACGAGGCTTGATGTGGTCCTCGTGGTTACTCGTTTCAATATTCATCCCGATTTTGTAGTTCTTTACCCCATCAACTTGTTGGGGTTCTTGGCTCGTCGTAGTAGAAGTACTCGTTAACGTTATAGTACTCCTCGGAGTTGTGTTCACGTCGTTCTTTCTTTCGCGATCACTTTCGTTCGTCTTTTTAATTTTATCCGTTTTTTCCAAAGAGATTCGTAGAGCTTCTTCAAATAAATGATCAAAATTCTCGTCCTCGGTCCCGCCACTCGCCGCGAGTCCTAGCAGGTGGCTCGCGCTCAAGGGAATGCAGGCCGGACTTCCAGGGATTTTTACGTGCACGTCGGTCAGATTGGGGCCAATCAGCACCCAAATCAGGTCCCGGACAATCTTCTCCTGGAACTTGGCTAGGATCTGCTGCGCCAACCGCAAGCGCCGTGCCGGATCGATCGCGATGGTCGGCGTGGTCGAGGTCGACATGTTATTAATCTGCGCCATGATGGTGGGCGTGCTGGTTGTTGTAGGTCGTTGTTCTCGTCTGGCTGGCGGTCGTGTCAAGAGTTGTTGTCTTTCTTTTCGCTTTCTGGTTTTCTAGTCGTGCTGGGTGCTTCAATTATCTTTCTCGTGGTTGTAGTACATGTACACGTATCAGTTGAAAAAAATTATTCGTTCTCTTTTTTCTCTAAAGTACTACCTCTCTTTCTTACTGCGAGCCCTACTTCATCTCAAAAACATCATGACCATTTTCTATTAAACACTAAAGCTATAATTCCTGTTCGCTTCAATACAGATACCAGATGACACTACTAGTACACCTTTTTATTTTTTTTTTATTTCACGGAAAAAACAAGGCCTGGGCCCGGCAGCGCTGCTCTTTCCGAACTGATCTGACGAAACAATAAACGAGAAACCTACAGGTACAGGGGATTGTGCATGCGAAGATCACTTTTCTTTTTATCTTTTTCTCGCATTTTTATCTTCGGCGTTTCCACAATTCGAATTCTGTACGTTGGCAAAGATCCTGCCTCTTCATCTGTAGTAACAATCTGTTGTGAAAACTGCTACCAGCAACTGGAAGACGGTAAAAATCCAAATGAACAACACTAGCGTGAGACTGGAAGGATCATCGCGCGCCTTCACCATTTCATCAACGGTTTGGATTTATGATCGAGTTCAATTTTTTTTCTGCTCTCAGGACCACCGGCAGCCATGTGCACGACGATGTATATCACGAGATACAACTTCGACGCATGATGATCAACTGAATCTGAGGCCGTGTTGTCACATGCATCTAGCATCATGTTGCACTGTTACTAGTTGTCCGAAGTACTTACTACTAGCGCGAGCAGTACCACAGCACACCTGTAGTCGTCTGAGCGGCGATTGCAATTTCACCAAGTGCGCGAAAACTAGATGTGGGTCCTGTTACCTACATTTCATCCCCGCATGAAGATCAAGGACCAAATCTTCGCGAAAAACCGAACCAACAATGATCTCACCCCTCCAGTACAACTTCCACCTTCTTCCATTCGCAAAACGGCATGATCCCGCTCAATATTTCGTCACAGCGCCCGGCTCGCAGCACCTCTTCACCTTTGCTCCAACTGGAGGTGCCTCCTCGGCGCATTTGCGTCGCCCTCTAGCAAAACCAAGACCGGATCCCGGTAACTTGCAGGGACAACTTCGGAGAGCACCGAGATCTTCAAAAACGCCATCAGCGGCACGGACAGGAGCATGCCCGTCGGGCCCCACACGTGGCCCCACACGGCGACCGAGAGCAGCAGGATCACCGGGTGCATTTTCAGTTTTTTGTCGCTCTCGATCAACTTGACCTCGATGATGTTCGCAAACGCGAACTTGAGCGCGATTTGCCCGATCAAAGCCAGAAACAAGGTAAAAAACGGTCTCTCCAGTCGGCTGTCGAGCAGAATCACCGGTATCGGCAGCACCATGGAGATAAACGGACCCACCTCGGGGACGTAATTCATCACAAAGGTAATCGCCCCGAAAACCGCGGCGAGGTCGATGTTTAGCGTGTTCAGCCAGAACGCAACACCGCAGCCGAAACCGAGACAACTGATGGATTTCAAAAGCAGGTAGCGGCGAAACGTGCCGCGAAGCTGGTGGACAAGATGGTGCTGTTGGTGGTCGGAGGTTGGTGTTGCTGCAGTAGGGTAGTTGTGTTTTGTACTTGTAGTTTTGCACGATATAGGTGTGGTCGCGGTGTTTACCAGCGAGGGCGGACGTGGAGCAATCAAGCCGTGCTGTTGATTATGATTGTCCACCCGCATTATTCTCGACGTTCTTTTTGGATGCACACCGGTCTGAGCGTAATTGTTGTTGAATCCCGCACTATCATGGCATTGTTCACCCAACAGTGATTGCCCCTCCTCTTCCAGGTCGGCGAAGGCTACTTCGGGATAAAATAACTGCTGGTCTTGTACTTGTTCTGCTCGATCTGCAACAGAATCATCGTAGTAGACGGCCTGATGATCCATCATGTGATCATCTAGTTGACCGCGCCGTCGAAGATCGTGAAGATGCTTCTCTTGTCCCCCTTCCACATCCACTCCTACCTCCTCCTGCGCGGCCCTCCGTCCCGTGAGCCAGAAGAGCGCATACAGAATGGTCATCCCGCAGCTGAACATCCAACTTGAAACGTTGTTCAGTAACGAACCTAGCAAGCTGTACACGATGTCCTGCACCGTAGTGAGTAATTCATGGGCCACGGAGTCATAGTTGTAGGTAAAAAGCCCGCTGCTGAACAACATCCGGGTGAACGGCGTGGTGCCCTGCCCCTGTGCTTGCTCTTGCTGGGCTACTGCGGTGGCTCCTGTCCCTCTGGTTGTACTAGATCCACCCTGTAATTGCAGCAGCGCCGCGGTATTGCCGAAGGAGCTTGCCGTAGATCCGATGAAATTGTTCGCGTTGTTGACAAAAAACGATCTAACCGCCTGCTGCAAGTCCGTGATCGCTCTTCGGAGATTATTCGCGCCGACTTCGTACACTTGCCAATGGTCTTTCATCCGCCGTGCTGATTGGAGGACAAAGAAGAAAAACAGCACACTCAGGGTGAGAATGCACCCAAGCACGATGACAATCGAGCCGTACTTCGCGATAGAACGCATCCAAGGGTTGGTCGCACTATTCATCATCCTGCTTGACGACTTCGTGGTAAATTTTCCGGCACCGCGACGAGCATGCGATGCAGTACCTGCAGCTACAACAGATGGCCTGCTCCACTCGCTAGAACAAGACAAAAAACTCGAAGGAAGTTCCTGAGTTGATGAAGGCTGCGCGATGAATGTGCTTTGGCTCATCCCGGGTGGAGCAAATGGCGCCGGTGCTACAACTCCGGCTGTCATGATTGAAATTCCGACGCTTTGGGGACGATGCTCCTGCGTTCCATTACCACAAACCCCAAGAACTGCTGCGGAACGACCATCCTCATTGTGCTTCTCGTCCCCATACACTGGCGACAACACTGGGGGCGAGGACAGAAAGCAAACCTCATCCACAAACCCGTCACTGACCCCTACGGTCCTTGAGTCGCCATCTTCACCTGGAGCAGTGGCCATCGTGCTGCAAGCCGTGCTGCTGCAACTATCAAGGGGGTCCAGGAACGTCGAAGGAGGTGCTTTATTGATATTTTTATCGTCCCTCGGTTCAACATCAAATCGACATGACCCAGAGGCAGCGCCGTCCTCCTCGCGCGTAGCTGCGAAGTTCTCCATTGAAATGTCAACAGCCGCGGTTCTTTCGTTTTCCGCATGTCGTGCGGTGTACGCGGAAGAGGCTGCTGCAGAAAACTGATTTACTTCTTGAAAGCCGCCAAGATTCGGCTGCTCCTGTCCTCTCGTCCGGTGATGAAAGTACTGCTGTTGCTGGTGTTCTTGATAGGCATTTTTATCGTGTTGAAACACTGTCGCGCGACTACTCTTACCGCCCCGCTTGCGTTGCAGAGGTGTTTCTACAACATCGTCCGCTTCGAGATCAAATTTCTTGTTGATTTTTCTTGGAAAAATGCGGAAGCAGAAGAAGGAGCAACACCTTTGGCGCAGCGTGGAGAGAAACAGTAAGGTGCTCAAGATCCCCTCCTCTACAAGCGTCACTAAGGGGTCGATGGCGGACACGAAAACCACGGCCCAAAGGAAGGGCTCCAGCACGGGCTTGAACTCGACGAGGATGCGGACCAGGAAGTAAAATCCGATCACGACGAGAAGGACGAAGCCGAGTCGTTCTCGGAAGCGCTGGCCGTCCGAACGACGACTGCTTTCGGGAATGAGGTGCTGCCGTGGATATTGATGGGACTGCATCGCGACTGTGCTGCCTACTCCTTCTCCCATAACATACAACGATGCTTATTGTGCCATGCTCCTCAGGTGGATAATTAAACAGAAAGAAACTGCCGGGGGCCTCCTTGTTTGCTTGTTCAACCTGACTGCGTCAGTTGCCAACCATTGCGGTTTACATGAGCGCGTGGCCGCTCAGTGGTCATCGTCATGGCAATACTCCTTTTCCAGTTTCGGCTGAACATTGTTGGCCCCTCGTCTTGTTGCCCCTGTCTGTAACATTAAATCAAGGCTGGACTGATGACGACCAACTGACGAGCCTAGTGAACGACCACAGGAGAGAGAAACGACACAAAGAAAAGAACGAAATGAGAAGCGACGCGGCCCACAACTCTCTCAGCAAGATTTAGATGCGAAGACCGGCAATGCAACGATGGCCGCCAATAAACACATCTTCTCGGAACCGAATACAGACGCACGCTGGCGCACCTCGAGGAACATGAATATGCAACAAGAGCGCTCCAAGGGTCGTTGCAATCCCGAAACCTCGCCGCCGAGCGAACACATCAAGGGCGGCCGCGAATTATAAAGGCAACAGGAGCAGCTCCTGCGATCATTATTGCTTCTTCTTGTTCCTTGTTGACGAGAACTCACTGCGTCTGTGCCGCCTGACTAAGCACTCACGGGCGGGCGGACGGTTGCGGAAATCAAAGCCAACCAAATGAGTAGGCTCGCGCGGGCGCGCGCCCTTTGCAGGAGCGGCTAGCCACCCACGCCACGCACGGACGACCGAGAAGACCCGAAAATAGACTTAGACTTCCTGGGGGAGAGCCATCACACATGGCTTCAGAAGAGGCAGCAGAAGACCGGTGGGTCTGGGAGGACGAGGCAAGCGGGCCCACACCCGAACAACCGCCCGCGCCACGGCGGACCGCCGGCCCGCCCCCGAGACATGAAGGCCTGCCTGAGGCGCGGCGGAGGGGCCCTCCCACGGCGCGGTCCTCGGAAGCTCGCGCGCCAACCCGCCGGGCGAGCCGGCGGGCTCGGGTGCCCCCCGGCAAAGAACGCCGGCGCCTGCTAGGTCGCACACAATGGGCTTGCGCCCCGGGGCGGAGGCAGCCACAGGACAAGACAAGCGCCACCAAAGCAGGCGCCGGCCACCAATCGGGGGCGGCCGAAATTCCCTACCTGGCCTGCCCTTCCCGGGGCCCCGGCCGGCGCTTCCTTCTTTGGACCCGCTTCCCGGCCGGGGCCGCGCGCATGCAAAGAAACGCTGAAAATAGGCCGGGCCGCGCGCGCCCGGCTGGCTCGCCCGCGCGTTTTTCCTAGACGGCTGCGCCTCGCTTTCGAAAAAGAGCAGCGCGCGGGTTTTCTTTTTTTTACGAGCGCTGTCCTGTGGCCATACTGGTTTTGTTCACAAGTTCCGCGAAGGTGCGGGCCACCCCGTGCACTTGTTTCGCCGCTGCTTTCGACGTAGCCCCGCCAAGACGGACACCTTTGCCCATCGTCGTCCGCTCCTCGTCGGTGCTTGCTTGCTGCGGAACCGTGGCCCTTCACGTGACCTGCGGCAGCAAGCCGGCGGCGCCGGCTTGCTGTGTGCCGAAACGGGGGGGGGCGCCCAAGCTAAAAGGCCCTGAGGGGGCCCCCGCGCCGCGCGTTTCAAAAAAATCGGCGGCGCCAAGGCTTGGAAAGGCCCCCAATGGCGACGGTGCAAAGGGAGTCAAGGCAGACTCACAGACAACGCGGGTGGCTCCGTGCCGCTGCAAAGTCTTGGCGCTCTTCTCGCTTCCTATCTTTTCCCTCGGCCACCTGCGCGCTCTCTTCGCGCATCGCCTTCGCGATCTTCGGGCGGAGGCTTCCCCCCGAGACAAATCCAAGCGCCACACGCTCGAACCCTGTAACACCGGCTGACCCGTTCCCGTTCCAGACACTCGCTTCACCGCGGTCATTAAATGCGGAACCCCAAAGAACTAGAACAGCTATCCTGGCGGTCTTCCGGTCGTGCCGAACACAGAGACAACAGAAGCCATCTGCCCTGCTGGAAATCAAACATTAGAGCTCCGCTTTCCTGGTGGGCGTGCGGCTATTTCTTTGTAGCTACTCATGTTGAATGTTTTGAATTCCTTGCGTTTTGCGGACAAACAGATTGTTTTTTGTTGGGGTTCGTTTTGCAGACATAGAGATTTTTGATTCTTGGTGGAACGATTAGCACGCTCAATCATGCTCATGGACATGGTGATCAACGTGAGTAGATTGATAAGAATGTGAAGTTAGTGGCATCACCATCGAGATTAGATGAATATGGTGCGCATGGGCATGAGAGAGACGTTTAACAACATAGTCGACCCGGGGCATTGGGAATTTGTTAAGTTCACCTGTTGATGCGGCGGCTTCAACATTCAAAAAATCCAGAAGCTTGCTTTCCGCCATGATTCTCCCGCCCGCTCTTCTTGACCTCCAGAATTATCTTCCGACCGCAAAACCAAACACGGTCTACATCTTGATTTGCACGTGCACGTCCCGTGTGATGGTTCTTGCCTGGTCATCATTTCCCTCACCTGCACCCACTTCCCCACCATGATTCATCGCTGCTGGGTAGGAGTACCGCAGCATGGTTTCGATCGGCCTCTCCCCCAGGCTCCGGATGAACCGCTTCGCCAACTTCACGTAGCCGTCAATCCCCGTCCAGTCTACCCCGTTCAACGAAAAGGTCAACTTCTTGTCCGCTGCATCCACGGACAAGCCAAAGGAGATCCCCACGCCGCTGGCCGCGAAAGACGCCATCCTCGACTTCATCGTAGTACCGTAGCAAGTTCCCGTGCTTGTTCTCTTGGTCTGTGTGGAGGATGAACCACTCTTGCCGTAGTTGCCCGCACCTCCAGCGCCACTCAAAGTTGCGGTGCACGCGAAAACGTCGTTGCCGCTACCGTCGAAGACGGAGAAGGTGTAGACTTGGTCAACTGCTTGTTGGCGGTGGAAGTTGTGGTTCGCGGCGGAAGCTGCATGTGACTGCTGGGACATCATCATTCCGGGGAAGAACATATCGACGTCCTGAATCGTTACCATCGCGGTGGTCTGTGTGCTGCTCGTGTCCACGCTCCAATGGACGTGATGAGCTGTTGTGCTGGTACTCCCCCTGGTAGAAGAAGTTGTAGGTCCTGCGGCCCCTGTTGTTCCCAGAAAAGCCCCACCTGCTCCTGTGCCACCAGCTGAAGATGAAACCTCACCTGGCAGTGCAACGTCCGCGTGATCCGCAACGAGCAGCCACCCATCCTCCGGCGAAATCCGTCCGTCCGCCCCGGACACGGGGTTCTTTGGGGTTTGCTCACTAAACCCTAAACCCTTAGGGTTCATCATGGTCACGCGGATCGCGAGCGGCCCCACCTGGACGTCCGCTTTTGTGTTCGAAAGGTCCCCTCCCAGGTGGAGCCTCATCGGGTCCTGCCACGTAGATGTTGCTGGCACGACTTCGTTAGGCGGGGCGGCTATGGACGACCCGCCTTCTGTTGTGTTCGACAAGCCAAACTGGGGCAGCATGCCGGAAAGGTACGACGACCAAGAGTTATCAACATGATCTGCAGCACTTGCTTCTGTCGCGTAGCTTTGGTCGCTGTTGAGGTTGTGAAGAGTATTCTTCTGAACGGATGTTGTTGAGAAGTCCTCCTCATTTTCCACCTCTTCGTGATGTGCCTGTGCGAATCCGAGACTCCGGCCGTAGTTCGTGTTTCTGCTTTTGTAGTGCTGGGCAACCCCTTGGTGGTAGTTGTGGCCTGTTTGTTCTACTCCCGGAGATGGGTAAAAGGCACTAGTCTTTGCATCGGCTGACGGGAGGTGGATAAGGGATGCCGTGACCAAGGCGAGAAGTAGAGCGAAGCGAGGCGGACATGCTGCTCGCAATGAAGATCTCGTCTGCAGTTTCGTTTTGATTTCTTCGACCATTTTGGGCATTCGGTTCTTGCGCACGGCGAACAGAATGAGTCAATCTTCGGAGGGGCAGGGGTTGAAGCAGAAGCAGGCTGGGCTTGCACAAGTGCACAAACTCTCAATCGGAACTACTACTGCTCGAAGCTGCGTCTATTTCGTAATATTGATTCCAGACGTAGCTATGGACTTTATTGCGGGAGGTAACAAGACACCCGGGTCTATGGACCACTTGCAAATGCGGGAGGTAACAAGACACCCGGGTCTATGGACCACTTGCAAATGCGGGAGGTAACAAGACACCCGGGTCTATGGACCACTTGCAAATGCGGGAGGTAACAAGACACCCGGGTCTATGGACCACTTGCAAATGCGGGAGGTAACAAGACACATGTGTCTGGCGAATCTATTTTAGGTGAGGGCCGGTAACATTGGTGAAGGACTGTCTTCACTACACCAGCAGTAAGAAAAACGCTCTAAACGAGAACACAAAAACAACGAAGATGGGCGGGCGCCCAAAACAAAGACACCACTGCCATGGCGAATGCTTTCTACCATTCTTGTTTTCTTGGACTGCGCACCACGCCAAGCGCGCCTCGGGTGCTGCTTGCATTCGAGTTCATCATCCGCTTCAAAATGCTACGAAAAGCGAGAGCGTGCGAGGCCCACCCCCGTTTTCGATGTAAAAAATCACTCCTCGGGGTGTGTGTAAGTTTCTTCTCTTACACGCTGACCACACAGTGAAAGTCAAAGTTTGCCGTTGAATTTACGACTCGCAGACAAGCTGATTTATTTTGGTGTTCGAGAGAACAACAAGAACAAGTGAAAATAATCAGAATGATATATAGACGAAAACTCCTTGCCTAGATTAGATAGGCAGCATTTTGTTTTCGAGTCTAAGTATAAACAACCTCTTTTATCATTATTTACGGTTGCGCAACTCATTTTGATTCGCCAGCTCATCTTCCTACAGTTTGACCTGTATATGCAGGTCCCGGGTAAAAAGTTTCCACTCCTCCTTCCCCCCGCTCCCACCTCCGTCAACTCGTCCGGGAAATGCGAATCTCAACACCGCCTCTTGCGGCCGCTGCCCGAGCCCGGGAAAAAACGTTTTCGCCACTCCGACGTAGCGGTCCGTACTTCCCCAATCGATGCCCGTGGAAGTAAAGGTCATGCTGCTCTGGTCCAAATCGACGGCAAACTCAAACCCGATCCCGAGCTGACTCGCCCCGAACGATGCCGTCCGGGCAAACATGGTCACCGGGTTGCAGCCGCCGGAGGATCTCCTTTTGGGCGGGTGGATCGTCGCGGTGCAAATCAGTTGTGCTTCCGAGCTGTCGAAAACGGTAACGGTGATGGTATCTGGCGCCACGGTTCTTGGAGTCTTGTCGTCTCCAAACAAAGACGGCCACGACCAGGCAGCGGACTCCTGTCGATGGTGTTCTTGTTCTGGTGCTGCTTGTTTCTTAAAATCTTCGATTTGTTCTGGTTGCAACAGGTTCACGTCAGTCACTGAAGTCGAGGCGGAGTGCTGTGTGGTGTTGGTGTCGACACTCCAGACAATGGCTGGGGCTGCCTCAGGAGCGTCAATTTTCGCTTCCGCAAGGTCCTTCACATTTTCATCCACAACCTCGAGAAACCCGTCCTCACCCGGTTCCTTCCCGTCCGTGGCGTCGGATACTGGGGTTTCCGAAACTTCTTCCAGATACCCAGTGCCGAACGGGTTCAGCATGGTCAGCCGAATACTGATCGGCGGAACGGTCATGTCGGCGTGTGTTGTTGCCGAATCTTCTGCTCGTGCTGCGGCGTCGCGCCCGAGATGAATTTTCATCGTATTGATGTATGGCGGCTCGTCGTCGTGGTCAGGATCACACAGAAAAAAAACTAGCAATAGCATGGCAACAGGCAATATGCCCGTATTTATTAAATGCAGCAGAAAACAGAGTCATAAATCAATGATCTGAATTATCGGACGGTCATGGGTCGGACTTGAGCTGCATTGCGCGTAGGCTAGTATCTAAGAGGACATAAGGTTTTATTTTACTTTTCGTGTTGATGATGTGCTACTGCTAGCTATTTCTGTCGTGGGATATTCCATGATGCCATCTTCATTGAAGGACTGCGTCTTCGAGCGCCCCGCTTTTTTGCCTGTGAAGTGGAGCAGGATGGAATTGGTGGCCAACATGGGAAAAGATGATAAAGTTGCAAGCGACATAATACTGCAGCTGCTCAAATAATGTACAAAAGCTTTCACCATGGAAACAAAAGTCAAGATGCAGCACGCTTATAGTAAGCTCAAGCCTCAAGCATGATATATTACTGTGACGCGCCGACGTACCTGCCCGGTCCTCCCTCATCTCGTTCGTGCGCGGGGAATGGACGACACGGACCGCCCCTTCGCCGGCCGACCCTATCGCCATCTTCTGCCCTTCGCCCGCCTCTTCACCGGCCTGCTTCAAGGCCGCCGCCAGCTGCGCGCCGGCGAGCAAAGTGAAAGTGGTGGTCTTTTTCATCCTCATCCTCGGCATTTATTTTTTCAAAGCGATCTTTTGCAGCGTTCTTGTGAGCGCCGCTACAACGAAGTTTTGCGCCACGACAGAAGTATAGGCTGAGGTTGTTTCAAGCAAACAGAAGTGAAGGCGTAGCCAGTTGTTGGTGACGAGCGAGCACCCTGGTAGCACTTTTTCCTTGGTTGTAGTCTAGTTCACTTCCCTTGGAACTTAGACGAAAAAAATCGCGTCGGCTGAAGAAAGTTAGAGTTTGAGTTAAGTACTACTTGAAGGAGCAGGGCCAGAAATGATTGACCACGACGTCCGACTAAGGAGACCGATACACGTCGAAATCGAAGTACTAGACGAAGATCTTTGCATTATGAAATGCAATATGACGACAGCGACGTCGTCGATTTGTTCGAATAAATGTTCTTTCACATCACGGGTCCTTCGGAAAACGCGGGGAGGTCAAGATCGCTGTAAAGCTGGCTGTCCTCACCTTAACAAAGGCGGCAGAGTTTTGGTGTACCATGTGTACATCACGAATCGATTACTCAAATCAAACTCATCCCCGCCAGAACGACATGCAAGCCACGATGCGCACTTACGAATGATATACGAATACGACTGCGACAAGGTGGTTAGTCGTAAATGTTGCTTGTTGGTTGCTCATCATTTCTGTAGTGTAAGTAGTCGGGTATCAGTATCTGTAACTCTAGTCCTCGTGCTGGTTGTACTACTTATTAATTTGTTTTTGCATTTGACCAAACGTGACACTCTAGCTTTTTTTGTTCTGTGGGATAGTTGTCGTAGTCATTGACGAATGCTGGAAAAACTCCAGTACGGGGGATTGGAAAGAAAGACACGAAACGCTGCTTGTTGTTTCGGAGGTTCTGCGACCAAGCTGTTGCCCGCACGCCCGAAATGCTTTGTTTGGAATCGCTGCACTTTTTTACACACTGATCACACGATTTGACGTTGGATTCACGTTTCGCAGACAAGCAGATTGTTGGTGCTCAAGAAAAATGAAAATGAGACGAGTGGCGAAAAGTCGATGGTAAATCATACAAGACGAGACATTACGAGACTATATTACATCACCGTTCCGTTGGCGCACGTTACTTTGATTACAACAGCGCTTGGATGCTCAGAAAGTCGCTGTTTCAATGGATCGCCAGTTCTCTGCGTCCGTGTGCTCCAGGAATATTAAAAAACGTAAATAAACACTCCTCGATGAAATACTTACAACAACTCGTCTGAAACTATTTCTTACTGCTCAAGAAGTCCATGTGGAAAGAATGTTTTGTTCTCCTGATTCTACAGTTTGATCTGGATGTGTAGATCCCTGGTAAAAGTTTTCCACTCTCCCTTCGCGTCACTCCCGTACTTTCCACCTTCCACAACTTTTCCCGGAAATTCGAATCTCAACACCGCCTCCTTCGGCTTTTCCCCGAGCCCGCGCATGAAGCTTTTCGCTACTTCAACATACCGCTCCATGCTTTCCCAATCGACGCCACTCAAGGTGAAAGTCATTTTCCTCTGCTCCAAATCGACGGCAAACTCGAACCCGATCCCCAAACCACTCGCCGCATATGTCGCCATCCGCGCTTTCATGGTTGCTCCGTAGCAGTAGGAGGACCTACCGTCTGGCGGGTGGGTCGTTGCTGTGCAAATCAGTTGTGGTGCGCCCCTGCTGTCGAAAAGGGTGAAGGTGATCGTATCTGGTATTGCTGTATTTTTGCTGGCAATATCATCTTGATCTTCTTCCGCTCCAAACCAAGACGACCAAGCGGAGGACATCTGCTGGCGTTCTTCCGGTTTGTTATGGTGTTGTAGTTGAATTTCTTGCGGCTGCAACAGGTTCACATCAGTCACTGAAATCGAGGCGGAGCTCCTTGTACTGCTCATGTCGACGGACCAGCGACATGATTTATTATCATTTCCCTGTCCTGGGTCAGAGTTTATTTTCGCGTGGTCGAGGTTGATGCTATCATCCAGCGCCAGAAACCGATCCTCTGCCGGTTCCGTCCCCCTGGCACCGGATACTGGGCTATCCGAAACCTTTTCCAAGTACCCAGTATCGAAGGGGTTCAGCATGGCCAGACGGATACTGATCGGCGGAATAGTCACATCGGCTTGCGTCGTGGAGGGGCTCGTTGCGTGGTGTTCCTCGGTAGTACAACTACCGAGATGAATTTTCATCGTGTCCACGTACGGCGGCACATCATCGGCGGCTGAAAAAAATCCAGATCGTGGAAACACGAGGGAAGAGACGAAGCGTTTACTAAGCTGAGCCTGCTTCCGGAGGTTCTGCACGAGCTGCTTTCCGCGGGTTTGTGACGCTTGACTTGGATTCCGATTCGCTATTGCACGTGGAAAATGCAGAAGTGACTGCGCAGTCAAAGGGGCGCTGGAGGACGTACTCAGAATATCTTCGTCGTCGCCGCCCGCGGTCGATGCAGCTGCATGATCTGAGTCAACATCTTGTAGAGCCGTGAAGGTTCCTTGAACTACATGCGCCGGAACTGCTCCAGCATGGAAGTAAAAAGCAACTTTTGAAGATGAAAACAGGGCTAGCACTGCCGCAAAGGGGACCTTCCACATGCTACCCAGGGGCGCGCCAGAAGATGGCATCTTTGTCGGTTTTCGAACAACAGCAAATCTGCGTTGCATATGGGCTAATTGATAGGACGACGGAGAATGTGCTGTGACTAACGATATGATCTTCATTGCGTCTTTTATTTCTTTGTAGTTATGAACAAATCCTGATCACGACATGAAAGTGAAAGAGCGATGGAGACACAGACGACCGAACCCGAAGCATATTCATCATCATCTTCACCAACACAACAGCGATATTCAAAAGATGGGAAGACGCAGCAACGCAAAATGGTCCCGCAGACCGATGAACAAAAGTTGTCTTGGCTCCAAGCGGAGCGAGTAGCGCTTCTTGAAGAATCCCATAAAGATACCGTCTCAATTATACTTAGTCTGATCCTTGACGCATTGGCACTGTTAGCTTCATTGGATCACGTCGTGTTCATCGTGCTGATCATTTTTATGCACCGCCGTACTCAGAAGCAGAGGGCTCGGGTCCAGCAGGACTTTCAGAGTCTACGATCATTTGGTCGTCTGGTAATTGCGCCCCGTCAACAACAACAGCTACACCCCCACCTTCAACACAATCGTCCTCTACCTCTTCCCTTTTTCTTTTCCTCATTTGCCTCTTGCGCTCGATCTCCTGTTTTTCCGCGTCTGTGGGGTTTTTGAATTTGTCCACTTTGCTCCGGGGTTCTTCCAGCTCAAACTTCTCCCCGATTATCCCGGTTTCGGCAAAATCCGCGAAAATTGCGAAGTGGTGCAACACAATGGACCCGGCGACGGCGACGTTAAGCGACGCTGTTTTCTTCGAGTGCTGGGGAATGTGGACCAAAAAGTCGCAGATTTTGATTTGTTGCTCCGACATCCCAGAGCCCTCGTTCCCGAGCATAAAAACCGTGGATTTGGTGAAGGGAAAGTGCATCTGGAAGAGGGACCGGGATTCCGGTTGCTGTGCCTCCAGATTCTCGCCTGCATCTGCATCTGCTTTGGATTCATAATTTGTGGTATATTCCTGCTGTGGTTGTAGTTTCGTGTCGCAATTTCTGTTTTTGCTGCAGCTGCTGCTGGTGCTGCCTCCACCGTCTTTACAATTTCGAAGATAATTCATCTGTCGTGTCGTCATCATTTTCGCAATGACCGGTCTCGACGTGTTGGAAATTTCAATCCCACACAGCTCCGCGTTTTTCTCTTCGCAGAAGTACGTTTTCGCGTCATGCAACGTATCAAAGAACCGGAAATCGCAGTGCGAACAGGTCCCCTGGTTGCCGAACAGTTGCAAATCGGCAATCTTTTTCGCACCCACCACGCCCACTTCGGTCACGCCGAACGCCATAGCTGAGCGGAGGAGCTGACCGAAATTTTGCTTTTTCCCCACATTGTGGAGCAGGAGGTAGGACTGAAACGACGTCGTGGCTGGGGGGTTTTGTAATATCGCTGGTTGGTTTAGTTCAAGACCTGCTGCTGGGAGAGTTGTTGGGCGAGCCGTAGGGCGGGGCGATATTACGGCTGTTGTCGCTTCTTGAGGGGAAGAACTACATGGCCGCTTGTTGGCAAAGGACATGGCCTCAGCTGCTGGCGGATTGTTGAGGTCTACTGGAACTGATGTCATTTTACTGCTCAGAAGTAGGTGACTGCGACTGCGACGTTGTAGAATCTAAACAAACAAAAAACCTCTAGAACCAGAGTTGCTATTGAAAACGGATAAGAAACGAATCTATGTCGTGGGGCCTCGCATCAACATCGAACATCCTGTGTTCAAATTTTGATTTTAGATTTGTTCATACACGAAGTAGCAGGAACACAATTTATTTACTAGAATAGCACAAGCACAAGCCAAGGAACATGCAGCACAGGAAGTAGAGGATCTATATCTTCATTTTCTGCGTACACCTTGTAGTCTAGTTGTGGAGCAGCAGAAGCACACTCAAACGAAATCATGATCTTTTTCTCGATCTTGATGCACCGCATCCTCATTTTCACCAGGGAATGAATCGAATCTGTTGCTCCTCTACTTTTTAGCACACTTTTGTCAAGCTCGAAGGCAGTTGCAGAAGATCCGAGTTCATTTATCCGATCTTCCTTGTATTTCGTCTAACAGTAGTTCTTTAATTTTTATAGTTGCTGATCTTCACAAAAAACTGCCGATCCACTGTGGCGGCGAGACGTCTACCATAGAGGCAAATCAACAGGATCAACGACTACGCGGAACTCCTTGTGGCACAGGCAAACCAACGAGACAGAAGCTCAAAACAGAAAGTTGTGTGTGCTCGCTGTTTTGCCATCACTTTAATATTTTTCTGCTCCCCCGGTAGCGGCAAAAGGAACAGCCTGAAGCTCCTTTCGGCTACTTCTCAACAAGTGCTTCCACGGTCGTGCGGGTGCCAGTAGTTTCTACTTCATTTTTATTTTCTTCCTGATCTTGTGTTAACTGTGTACCTCATTGTTGAAGAAATATGTCGACTATCACTGCGGGTTAAAGGATGAGGGTATCATCCTCGGGGATATGGGGAAAAAAAATCGTACTTCAACAATTCTCGCCAAGAACTGCTGTTTCTTCCTGAAACTGAGGATCTTTGCCTTTTGGTTTCGGGAAGCAGGTCTTGGATCAGAGAAAAAAAGCCTGGTGGTATGTTTTTTTCTCTGGGTCGTATGATTTGACACACAATTTGTGTCGCCACTTCGACTTCTTTTTATTTGTCGCAATTATGCTAGGGTTTTTGAGAATTTTATTTTGCTGAAGATGAAACAAGACTTCATTTTCGGGCAAAGTCAACGAGTCCATGATCCTTGCTACTGCTTCGGCTTTATCCCCAGCGCGTTTACACAGGTGGTGTGCAAGACTGGCGGCATGCCCTGCTGTGTGGAGCGCGCGTTGATGCGAATCATTTGGTTCTGCATGCAGCACTCCAGCAGTGCGTAGTGGAACCCGGAATCCGAGCCCGTGCCTTGGTGGGAATACCGCCCCGCGTAGTAGCTGCAGTTGTTGCTGTTGTTTTTCGCGACAAAGAAAAACCCTATATCGTCGAGGAGTTTGGTAAGCAAGTCATTCGCGTCCAGCGCTTTCCCCGGCCCGTAGAGGTACACCCGCTGGGCTTGCCTGGATTCGGTCGCCTGCCACTGCGCCATGAAGCGCTGGCGGTCGACCTGAAAAAAGTGGTAGTGGTTTCATAGAATTCATTGAGGGAACACGATGATTATGATCTCATAGCTGCAGAACTCGAATAAAGGCTAAAGCTCTAGTAGAAGTCACGGCGCGCACCACGCATCATAATTTATTATTCTGATGCAGCGGCGTGCAAATGCTACAACAGAAAAGTAGCTTCTTCAAGTTTTATACCCAGTCCTTCCCACTCTCCAGAATCGCCCTCGCATCGAAGGGCTGCGTGAAATAGAAGATGTCCAATTGGCACTTGATCGCCACCTGCAGCTGCAACGTGTGTTGCGCGCTCGGGGGGACTTCGCTCACCAATAGCTCCGGTTTCCCGGCCATCAGTGGCACTTCCACGTCGCAGCTTCCCCCGCTTGGCACTATACTCGGCATCACCTGCGCGAGCTGCTTCACTGCATAGAACCCGATGGCGTTCTTGTTCAGCTGGATCGCGAACTTGTCGCCGGCGAGCGGGTTGGGGGACGAGTTTTTGATCGTCAAACAGAGATTGGCACCGGCACCGCTTTTCGTTATGCACCCCTGGATTTCCAAACCGGTAGACTTGTTCTGCCCCGGCTGGGTGGCGGCGAGCACCTGCTGCTTCTGCACATTTGAGGGCGTTTGCTGACCGCCGGTCGGAGTGGCGCCGCCGTCCCCGTCCATATCCAGGAGGTCGAGGAGGTCGCCGCCGGAAACTTTTTCCTTGAACTCCGCAGGCTTGGAAAGCTCGCCTGTGGGAATTGATAATGTCATGTTTAGTTGTATTACATATCCAAATGTAGGACCAAAATAACTTGTCTGACCGACCAGTTTGCTACAAGCGTGATCGTGAAGCCAAAACTTCGTTGCAACCGGAAACCTCACAAGACAGCTCAGAAAGGTAAAAAAGAGGCGACATAAGTAATTCTCATTCATGCCAAGTGCAAGTTCTCTTTACCTTTCATTCTGCTAATTTTGTCGCCGTAATTTTCGTCGTCGTAGTCCTCATCGTCGTCGTCTCTTGGATTCAATTGAACTCGCGTAATGAACTCCTCGGGAAGTTGCTGTTTTGCGTTTTCAATAGTAATAAAATCAGTGCGGCGAAGATAATTCCGTATCTTCACTGACTATGTCTAATCAAAGTGCGCCCCGGCACGACTACAAAGATGAAAAACTCCATCACGATGTTGACCAATCACATATTAGCAGTACTAACTCCATTCTATTTCTAACCTACTTTCAAAAAAAAAATAAAAACAGCCTCTAGCTGTAAATACGTGGTAAACGCTGCTCATGAAGCTCAGCTGGGGAATCAACGCGTTCAGCGTCTGTTTGTCCATTGCCTGCATTTCCGACCGGATCTGCGGCTTGTCCCCCAACACCACCCTCTTTGTCGCTTCCGGGTTTTTGTGCAGTAATCGCCAGTAAATGTACCCGCGATCCCGCAGATCCGGATTTTCCGACTCTTCCGTGGCCATCTTCAAGACTTTGGTCACCATGTTTTGCGTCTGGGTTGGCATTTTGAGAAACAATTTCACGACGGCGGTGAGGATTTGGAGCTGCACCGGCGCCGGCTCGTCGTGAAACTCCTCGACAAAGGAGTCCAGGATGTCCTATGCATTGCAAAAGTATCGTACTAGTATGAGTCGCATGACAAATTTTGGCAAGAAGAAAGCTGGACTTTGTCATGCAGATGTAGCTAAGAGACCGGATTTGTCATGCATTACTGCGATTAGTACGGGTACGATATTTTTGCATCTGATATGTCCTCAACCTTGTCGATTCGCTCCGCGTAGTCACCTGCGAGTATGTATTGTTGTACTTCTTACACATAGTTTGAATTAAAACACCTACAAATTTAGGCTCATTTCGTAAAGCGGGAAGATGCGTAGGCGTAGCTCCCACGGCCATACGTCTACGTATGTTTGTGCTCTTTCTGCAAGCAGACAATTATATCAACAAGACGCGTTTCTGAATTAATATCAATGTCCCAATTATAATAGGCTGCACTTATACAATACCCAGAATCCAGATCATTGCCGATTTTGCTTCCGTCGTGTCCAACAGGTCAAAGGAGTCGCACAACGCCGCTAAGACCGCCTCGTATTGACTGGGGTACTTGCGGAAAATGTCTTTTATCACGACCACGGATTCCTGAATCACGTGCGGGATCTTCGTCTCAATCAATTCCAAAAAGACCGCGATGCACTTGTTCGACACGGACTCGAATTTGAGAGCGACGTTCCCGATTGACCGCACGGCTCGTTTCGCAAACTCCGTGTCCATGGACTGCGCGTAATCCTTGAACTCTTGCAGCACTTGATCCGAATTCCTGTCGGAGCAGAGCATCACCATCAACTTTATCTTCTCGAGTTTCACGTACACCGGGTCGTTGTACTTCACGAAAAATATTTTCACGTCCGTGGTCACGATCCCGGGCCGTTTCTGCGCGATGAGGTAGATATTTCGCAGCGCGACGTACTGGAGCTCCGACTCGGAAGAGAGGAGCGTCATCAGCGGCGCGGTGAGCTTCTTCATCAAGGTTTTTAGAGTTTCCTGGTTGTCGATGTGCTCCATGAAGGTTAGAACAACTTTGATCGCCGACATCACGACAGACGCGTTGGCGTGGGACAGACGGGCGGTTACGCGGTCGACAATCTGCTCAGCGTCGCGCTTCATGTTCTTCGGGGCGTAGCTGTTGGTTTCGAGTTTCTTTCTTAGGTTTAAATTCATTGACTTCTTGTAGCGCGCCGCTGGTAGTTGCACGTAGAAATAGAGAGCATTCGTCATCGTCTATGTGAACAAGATCATGCGCAGTACAATATTAAAAAAAGCACATCTGCGGGGGAAGCACAGAAACGCCTTCACGACCCCTCAGTCGGAAAGCAAGCTTTTCACTAGTACAGGCATGATGAGGTGATCCGCCAATTTTAGAAAGTGGTTAGTACGAGGCCAGTGCGTCGAGGATGAAGATCTGTCCCCACTCTGTGCACTCGTTGAGCGCCGTCAGGAGTTTCGCCACTGCGCCGTCCCTGTCGAGTTGGAGGTAATCTCGCCCTTTCGCCTCGGAGATTTCGGACAAAGCGGCAACCGCGTTGGCGACCACCATCGGGTTAGAATCACCGAGCATGTCTTGAAGCATCGTTGGCACGAAACCTTGGTCCTCGACGAGGTCCGGGTTGATGTCGTAAACCTGTGATCGTGTGGTGGTGGGATTATCGAGTAGAGGCTTCGTACAGGTTCATCGTCTTTCTAGTTGAAATGCATGGCCCAATTCGTATTTCCACTACACGGATGATCCACACGAGACACGCATCATGCACGTTTTATGGAAAGAGCTTGTAGTACGAAGTCAATTCATATTTTTACCTTCGGAATACATATCGCTGCGGTTTTCCTCACATAAGGGTCGGAGTCCTGGCAACACCTCTTCAGCGGCTCCAGTAGATACTCGACAATCTGGTCCAGCCGGATACAGCCCATGGTCCTGACGGCCAATGCTCGGACCAAGGCGTTCAGGTCCTGGGTGTCCTTACAGAAACTGTTCACGGGAAGCAGGGCCAGCTCGGGTTGGGTGCGGGCGTAGTTGATGATGTATAGGTAGACCTGGATTATAATTAGTTTTTCATCATGTTACGCCTGCGGCTGTGCTGTCATTGGCACGAAGATTACAACAACCATGATGCGGGGCCATGACATAGAGTTTGTAGAGTGGTCTACAACATCAAAAAATGCCAGACAAAGTGAACATAACTGCGGCTTTGAACAATACCAGCTTCTTCAGTTCGACATTTGTGGTCTGCATGCTTTGCACCACATCGGGGAACAGCGGTGACATGTCCTTCCCCACTGTCATCGCCGCTATTACCTTTTTCACGGCTTCCATCCGCTTGGACTCATCGTGGAGATGAAGCTCCTCCTTGTACTCGTGAATTTCGCCTGGAGTAGGTAATTTTGCATCACAAATTTTGAGCTAAACTCCGCAATACTTACATCATCAAATAAAGATGACTGCGCCGCGTAGTGATGGTTGCAAAACATCTAGTCTTCTAATATCAGGAGGTGGAGGAGGTCGAACGCGAACTGATAACACATTTGTTACCTTTTTTCGTGGTCTGGAAATACTTTCCTTCCCCGCGGCTGAGTCCAACCATTTTGTTCATCTTGTTGGTCGCTTTTTTCGCAAATTTTTCCATGATCTGGCACTTATTGCGTTCTAATACGCAAGAAATTAAAGCCCGGACGAGGGGTCTGACGATGGGAGAAAGAACTGCGGGATGGTCGCGTCTAGTTGTACGCCAGTACCGCTAGTTTCGTCCTCGGCCTATCCCCAATGGCGCCTGTCCTTGTCTGCGGCTGGTGTGCAGAGGAGCAGCAAGAATTCCTTTGACTACCTGGCTGAGTCAGGCAAACAGAACCGCTGAGAGACATGATTTTCTTGCCGCCGACGTCCTCCGAGCTGCTGCTGCACCAAGCAGAGTCATCAGTGCGTGTCCTCGGGAGGTTTCCAAATGTTTACTAGTATGTAAGTAGTTACGGGAGAAGATCGAAATGTAACTTTAGAAACCAAAAAAACATCAAGGAAATTGTCTTAAAGTAGCGTAGCGCTGGCTCACTGATAAGAAAAGAGAAAGAGTCTCGAAAAGTAAAGTGAAAAACTAAATACAGCAGTTTTCAAGCTGCTAATGCTAAAGATTCTTGTTTCTTTTGGTCCAGAAGTTCGAGTGCTATGCGCATGTGCACGCAGAAGTCGGAGAAGATCTGAAGCACTTTTCATCTTGATCTAGACGGATCCAGAATGCGAACACCAGTGCTGCCCGAAGGCTCCCGCGTGTTGCGGATAGGTTACAGCCAGGAGCGCATAGTGAAGAAGTGTTTTTTCAAATCATGCAAATTATTTTCATGCAGATGCACTATGTTTGATGTATGCGATTTTTCGGTTTAGCTATTATTCTGATGTCCTTATCGTACAATTATGCACACAAGAATGCTTGTTTCTTCTAGTACATGGGCTGTGATATTATCCTCAAGTGATAAGTTGGTCATCTGTGACACTTCTAATTATTCGACTAGCAATTCTTCTCGTTTTATATAAAATCTGGCTTTATTGGTGGTAGCAACGTCCTCGTCGGAATTTTTGAAACATAATTTTTACATTTACAATTTACTTTTCGGATAACATGAATTAGGAGCCATCGCTGATCCCGAGCTCATCTTCACTTTCGTCCATCATCCACGTTTTGCCCGCGTAGGTCACCGGCTCCCGGTGCGAGTTGCCGTCATCATCAATCGCGGAGTGCGAGCCGACCGAGAAACTCGTGTCGTGCTGCGGGCTGGTTGCGCTGGTGCACTTGAAGATGTTGCGAAGGAAAGCAACGCCGGCCGGTGCTGCGCTGGCCGCGGAGGCACTAGTAGTCGAGAAAGCTGCTCCGGTTTGCGTGCTCCCAATTACATGCCTTCTGGGCGACGCGATCTCCTCTCTAGCCGGCTCGGGCGGGGCCTGGTACGAAGGCGCCGGAAATAAATTAGTGTGCTGTGATTTATTTTTCGCTGCAAGCCCACTGCCGGTGCCACTTCCTTCAAGCAAGTTCTCTGCCGACGAGCTTGTATCGTACTCCGTGTTCGCGACAGTCGTAGCAGAGGAAGAGTTGTGGTTCGTCGTTTGGTCACTCTTGTTCGGCAAATTCAATGATTTGTAGTAAGCTTGCGTGCTTTGGAGAACTGCTGCGCCGGATCTACTTGGACGTGTCGTGGAAGCTATTCCTATTGACGAAGTAGCTCTCGCAGGACGAGCCTCCTCTGATGTTTCGCAATGCGTCACCGTTGGCCCGGCGGAGGTTTTTACAACTTCTCTTGGCGTCAAATTTTGCCGCGGGGAGAGAAAATCCCAGCAAGTTGCTGTGCTCGAAGGATTTATTTCTCCACGACCAGGCAACGATGAATTCCTTTGAGCTGGTTTTTGCAGTTGTTCTTGATCATGTGAAACTAGAAGATCATCTTCATCCGGCACTACCTCAGCTTCGAGAAGCACGTCGTCATCCAGCGGGCGCCTTGAGGATGCTGGTGGTTTCTTCTCCCCTTCGCCTCCTCGGCCAAGAACTACGTTTTCGCCACTTTGCTGCTGCAACAGCCTCCGGATTGGCCGTCCCTCCGTGAAGGCTTTCACAACGTCGGCGATTTTCGTTCTGGGAGACGCGTTGTAGTACTCGTATTTGGAGTTGTTTGTCACGCCCTCCGCGTAAGAGTGGCTGGAGAATTTTTGGTACTTCTGGTCCTGTTCCTTCTCGTCTTGCAAAAAGAACGCCTGATTGTTGTCGTCGGAACAAGTGCCAGAGCTCGACGAGGAGGCTTTGGGTGTTAACCCCCAAGCATTCAACCGCTTATTTGCGCCAGTTGTACTTGATTTGCCACTCCCTCCTGCTCCTCCCCCGAGATGGTCTCTGATGTGCGGTTGGTTGATTTGCAATCTTGGTCTAGTACCGATGTTGACCCCGTCAGGCGCGGACTGGACACTAAAGTTGGGCTGACCACCAGCCGAATAAAATCCACCGCGCGCAGAGCTTTTGTGCTGCGGTTCCAGCATGGAGCAGGAGTTTTCCTCGTCTGGGGTTTGCACCTCGCGAACCGGTTCCAGAACATGTTGGTGATGTTGACCAAGAAGTCCTCCTCTGCCATCTTGTACTACTAGTTGTCCATCTGGTACAACTTCTCCGACGCTGTCTTGCGGACTGTGGTAGACTTGAAGGAACGTCGACTCCTCAGGATTATTTTCGTGACTCATCAATTCGTGCTCTTTAGACGAGGTCGTGGTGAAGGACAGAGCACCGCCAGAGGAAGATTTGGAGTGATTTTCTTGACTCTGACGTTTGACGCGAATGGCACTGCTATAATCTCCTGGATGCTCAGAAGTAGAAGACCGAGAGTGCTGCCCTCCGGCATGGCTACCTAGCTCCTCCAAAAACGGCACTTTTTCAACCTCTACATTTCTCGACGGATTTCTTGTTACTCGGGGGGACTGCTTTGCTCCTCGGACGAAACCCTGCGTCGGCAGCATTTTTTGAGGATACGCTCGAACGCGCTGATCATCCTGCTGCTGATACAAATCATCGGGTCGTGGTGCTGCTGCTGACGAAGATGCTGACGCGGTAGTTCCGCCCCTTGGAGTTGTTGTACAGGTGAATTTTCCGAATTCTGTAGTACTCATCCCCGTAATGGTTTCATGAAAATCTCGTCCTTGCACAACTTCTTGCTCCCTTGATGTTGATCTACTCGCGACCTCGCTGCTTATCTTCAGTTTTGGAATGGTAGCCACGTGGTCCCGAACCTTGATCGCTCCACCTGCTCCACCGTGGTTTCTGCCTGTAGTACTTGTTCCCGCCGCCGCGCTCGAAGACGCCACAAACGCCTGATGCAGGTGCCTGTTTTGCGAGATGGTTCGTTCGTAACTGCTTCGCGCTGGCGGGCGAAAGCTGTTCTTGCCCCGTGGGGTAGTGCTTGTAGAAGTGGTTTGGGAAGGTCTTTTGGAACCAGTGCTCGTTGTGCCAAGTTTCGATGCGGAATTGCTCGTAGTTGTTCCCTGGTGCTGTGATTGTGAAGCTCGTCTTTCTCTTTGCAAAATCTCCTTCATCCGATTCGCTTTTGATAGAGGGGAAGAACCGACGTAATTATGTGGCGTTGAGTTCTTCGGCACTAAATTCGGCGAATAATTTTGCGAAGTTCTGGTCTGGTTTATAGTTTTCACGATTTGATGATGCGGAGGTGTTGGTTTTGGCTGTGCCTGCACGTGCTGCACCGGCGGACCGGATCTGGTCCCTGCTTGCCTGGTCCGATGCTGGTGCTCGGAGGTGGTGCTGCGTGGGGTTTGAAGTAAAGAGGTCTCGGAGAGCAGACTGTGCTGCTCCGAAAGCGGCTGTTCTTGTTGGTACCCATAATTTTTCCTCATCTGCTGTTCTTGCTGCTGCACCAGCCTTGGTGGCAAATGCTGTTGAGATGAACTAGTACCCGTAGAACCTGCACTCCCCACCCTGCTTCTGGCGTTCAAGGTCGTGGCTACGCCGTTTTGAAGCTTTCTCACTGTCGTGCCATTTACATTTAGTACCGGTGTCGCATTTCCGCTGACTGCTGATTTGAAGGAAAAACTGCTCTTCCTGCTACTGGTGCTCGTGGGCACGTGCGGTGGCTGTCCGAACGTCGCACCCGTGGACCGGTGTTGGTTCCTGGCCGTGTTGATCCGGGCAGACAACGGCGGCACATTGGACCTCTTACTCGTCTCGGAACTGACACTGCTCTGGTGCAGAAAATTGTCGCGCATGCTCTGCGAGTGCTGGAGCCGCTGCAAGGCGTCCTGCTCGAGCCGTTCGGCTTCCTGTGATAGTAAAGAGAAGCGGTTAAAGCGGTGGACCAGGGTGAGGGAAAGAAACTTTTACTTTCTGTTTGTCATGCGTGAAAAATAAATGGATTAGAGAGTGAGAGATAAAACGAGAATAAATCGGTTCTTGTGCCTGACAAGAAATCAGCTCAATCTAACCTCGATTTCCGCATTGAGCGCTTCCACATCCCGGAGCACGGAAAGGTAAGACTCCTCCTTGTCCCGTCGCCTTGCTTCTTCCAGCAGGTGCAACTCCAGCTCGCGGCGCTCTTTCCGCTCCACCCGTTCACTCTGAACGAAGATCGCCTGCAGGTGGATGATGATTATTTTTCCGGGAATATTATTATGAAATGGAATTTGAATTTCAACTTCTTGCCACGTGCGATACATCACATAATAAACACCATCTTATAGAAGCAAAACCCTTCTAACAGAGGCAGAGCTGTGGCTGTGGGAAATAATCTGCATGAAAGTAAGTCTATACCTTTGCTTTTTTGTCTTCTACTTCCAGCTCTTTCATCATTCTGAGTTCGTCTTCATCGCGTAGTTTCTGATCTCTGACCTCCATTCCGATGATTGCGGCTTCTTCCAATAAAACGGCCTTGTTCACGCCCTTGTTTTCCGCAAGGTCAGCACGAACCTCGGCGGCCTAGAATTATCAGTCGAATAGATGAAATGGTGTGCAGCTGTACTTTCGCAAGAAAAAAAATAATCACTTCCGCATGGGCGTTCTGACACAAGACACGCACTATGATCGGCCGCCTGGTGTATCTGTATCGGGCGACAAAACTTTGATGCCCTTTGCCTTTTCAGTACCTTCGCCTTCTTACTCTCATACAGCTGTACGAGGTCTTCGTGGACTTGCATCGCAATCGTCACTCGTTCCTCCCGCACCGCCTCCCCGATCTCCTGCGTTTCCGCCTGTTTTTGCGTGCGGCTGATGTCTTTCCAGCATCTTTGTTCTTGGTTCCGAAGTAATCCAATGCGGTTTTGCAGGATCTTAAGCCTGATAGTGAAGATCAACAAGATTTGATTTTTTTCGGGGTGAGTATTGGTGTTCTTTCTACTTCACGACGGGAACGGGTGGTCCTCTGGTGCACTACAACTCAACTGCAAAAGACTAGAAGAGTGGTGAGCTTTTCCTTTTTCAACTACAAACATGACAGGAGACACATCTTGAAAATAGAAAGATACTTCTCCCTCTGTTCGCGTTCCAGTCGCGCTAATCGGTTGATGTCGACCTGTGTAGGCTGTGCGTCCACATCGTGATCCGCGGCGTATGCTTCCTCTTGCGCACCAGCACCGGCATCTAGGCTGTAGTTCCCGTCGTCATCGTCGTACTCGTAGCCAATAGCAATAGCGACCTCTTCAGCTGCAGCCGGAGAAGCAACGTCGGCCATCTTCTTGCTTTTCACTTTCCTGGCAGGAAGAAGAGACAAAGAACCAACTACGGTGAGGCCTAGTTTCCTTCACCACGACGGTACGAGTACGCCTATCGCTTGTTGTACCGACTACATGAACCTCTTCGGTTGTAGTGGCATAGATTTAAAAGTTCAACTTTTCACCTTCACTTGTTGAAACTACCCGGAAGCAGGGAAGCATGAAATTACATCACTCTCAACTACAACAGGTGTTCAAAAATGCTCAACCTTTTGCTATTTCGTTTTTTCCCTCCTGCTCCTTCTTTTGGAAAGTAGAAGTACTTCTTTAGGAACAGCTATAAGTCCTCACTCTGTTTGCAGCTCGGTGGTCGGCGGGAAAAAACAACATCGGAACTAATGATCGTGCGCGCATGGACGGAATCAGTCCTCCTCACGCGCGTCGTATGGACGCGGCAGGTTTTTCCTTTCATTCGTGGCGCACAAAAATCATGCGCAATGCGGCCATCATGGGTCAGATCCGGAATAGGTCGTGACAGATGCCCATGAGTACTTAGAAGGTACGCATCCGTGTAAAGAGCTATCTGTCACAACAACAGTGGCGGAGGAAGCACGTGCATGTCTCGATGATGAGGGGACCAACACCAACAGCGCGATGTTCAACCAGCTTAGTCTATTAGCACTTGATGACAAAGAAAGTACTTATAGTCGTCTTTTCGTCGTCACCCCAGCCTATTCTCCAATCTTTTTCTTTCCTGATCCCACTGATACGCTTTCCATCGCCAGTGCGGGTTTTGCGGCCCCTCCGACCTCAGGTAAACGTTCGAAAAAAACGCTGTACAGAGAATCCCGCTGTCCCGCCTGCCTTTCGAGAGAATGACCCCATTCTGGGCGTAGAAGAACTTTACCTCATGCCGTAAACACCTGGCAAGGTCGACCTCTATCACCAAATCGCAGTCTCCACGCATCCCAGAAACCACCATCGTGTTCTCCTCCACGGAGGGCACTTGGCTCGAAAAGTGGATCTCGTTTCTTCCCATCGTTTTCAACCCGCCTGACTCCAGTATTTGCTTCAGGCATGCCTCGTACGTCCCGTGGATAACGGTGGCGGGGGGGTTGCTTCTAGAGGATCTCTTCTGATCTTTTTGCCTTGATTTAGCACTTTTAGTATTTTGATTTTCTTCTTGAAGCTGCAGCCTATCAGTTTCCCGCTGCTCCTGCAAACCACGTCGAATCACTTGCTGGCGCATGTGTATCTCTCCTCGCACGCTATCGCTCGGTGCCGTGCAAACGCCGAACGAGTTGACCATGCCGTTTCGAGTGTGAATTCGTGGTGGTTGGAAACTGCTGCTGGTACTGGTCCTAGTTTTTCCCACTACGGCGCAGCTCCCCGCACCCGCTCCCCCCGCACTTGCTGCAGCCGCTCCGCTTGTAGTGCCAAAATTATTCATTCTCGGCTTTGTTCCCGTGATCGCGAAATACTCTTCGACGGACGTTATCTCCTGACAGGACTGCTCCACGGTGACCTGCGCGACCGAGTGGCCCTGCGTGCAGCGAATCATCATGCCCGGGTACTCGAAAAGTTCCAATTGAAATCGCTGCTTCTGGTTCGCTTTCACCAGCCAGTCAATCTCGATTGGTGTTAGTGGGGGCCAGAATTGTTTCCTGACCTGCTTGTGCCAGAAAATGTCTTCCACGGAGACATAGCCGTCGGGGCGAATGTTGAGCCCCATACTCCCCGCCTTGTGTCGGAGGACATCTGGAGGTAAAGGATAGGTTTTGCTTTTGTTCAGGTAGAATCTTCCTGAGGAAGTAAAAACTGCAGTCATGATGCTGACGTTTTGTTCCTGGTAAGTTCGTACAACGCAGCTGCATGCTTCATCATATCTATGTGGCTGGTCTACCTTAAAACTTTATCAGTCACGACAATCTAACGTCGATGAAAGAAGCGGTTGGAGGTGGTCTGTGAACACGGGCGTGCTTTTGTGGTTGTTTGAGCTGTGTGAATAAAATGCAAACATTTGTTCTTGTTCTATACTGCTCAAATATCTGCTCAGCTTCTCCTCTCGTCCTTGCGGCACCCCCGTGGCTTTTGGTTTGTAGTAGGTCACTCGCAGCTCATTCCCACTCGGCCATATTGCGTCTTCCACGAACGCCGTTTCGTTCGTCGACGACATAAGCAAAACGCCCTCCTCGCCATCTCTGCCGACGTCCTTTCTGCTGTGGTCATACAGAGACCACTTCACCGGCCGATCCCATCTCGCATAGAGTTCCTCGGGAAGCAGGAACGCGGTCGAGGGGCCCGCCGCGGTGCTGCGCTGCGGCTGCCGAGCATTAGAAGCACCCCGACCTCCTCCATGGTGGCTTCCATTACCATTTCTTGAATTACTCCTCCCTTTCCCACTCGAGCTTCTCTGTTGCTGCTGCGCAAGCGTTCGTCCGTTTGTATTTTTCTTGCTCGTATTAACGCCAGCGCCGTTGTTGAGATCGTGATCGGCTGTGTCCAGAAACGCCCTATCGGGTCTGAGAGACAGCGGGAACCCGCGGAACTCCGGATATTTGCGTCGCCCGACTCCGTAGAGGTAGAAGGTTGTGTCTTTCGGGTCCGTGGTGCTGACATTGTTGTAGTCCCAGTGGCTCTGGAAATACTCGCTCAGGATTCGTCGCACACGGTCGGATTTTCCGAATTGTACTTTCAAAGCCGGCGGCTCCGAACCATACACAAACCATTGAGACATGATTTTTTTCGCTTTCGTCCGATTCAGAGTGTCTATTGTGGTCGCCTGTGATCGCTTTCTCGAGAGGATGACGATGACTGCTCGAATTTCCTAGTACTTCCTACCTCAGGCCGCCTTGTGGAATGAAAAATGTCGTAGGTGGAACTACAGGTAATGATCTCAAAAAAACACCAGGAAGGCACAGGGCTGGACGTGAACGAGGCTCAGGTAATCAAATGTACATGCACATCAACGAGGACTTACAGCACTTATGCACTACATATACTTCCTCACACGGAAGAAAAAGACCAAGTTTGATGCTTTCGTCAGACGCGACTTCATCTTTGACGAGCAGCACAGAATGGAACAGGTAAGCGTGATTGACAGCGCCGCATTGATCACTTACCAAGGGTAAGTATGCTGTTCGACAATCATGACAACTACTTAACTGCATCAGATCTCACCGCGCTGGAACAGAAAGAACGTAACCAGGTGGATCTTGTTTTCCGTAGTGGATCATACGGCGGACGCAGATTCGCTAGTAATGCATCAACATCATGGCGGAACAATGATATTGAACTGTGCTGGTTTTCTTGTTGAAGAAGTAGAAGATCCGCAAGAACGCCTCAGTTGAAAATGTACGACATAGGGAGCAGGATCTGCATCGCCAACGTGAAGATGTAATCGCTAGCAGCAGTCGTGAAACAGATCTTCTCGTTCTCTGTTCCATTCATCGCATTCAGCACCTCTCTTTTACATCTGATGTTCTCTTTGTTGTATAGTTAATCTACTTCGTCATCTGATCCGTCATCTACAGAAAGTTGGTGACAAAAGCTTCAGCATTTCCTCTCTGTCTGTTCTCCGCCGCAGCTCGCCTTCCCTTTTCCCGCGCGGCTTGCCTTCTCGCCTGCACACCTCTTGCGCGCGCCTGGATTTTTACCGTCGCATCCTGTTGCTGCTGCGAATACGAATACGTTGCGGCAGCTGGACCGGGCGGCGCGGTCACGAGGGGCGCGGCACCAGTTGTGGCAGAAGGACTACCTTCGTCACCTTGTTGCGGCTTTGCTGCAAGACAGCCCATGAAAAAGTTCCTCGCACGCTGCGCGATGGGTGAAGCTGTAGCAGCTGTGCTCTAACTATCTTTAATGTTGTAAAGTCGTGGTCTCCACCAACAAAGGAAAAATAAAAAACTGGTCGTTTCGATACTGTTAAGTACTGCCTCAGATGAGAACGGTTCTATCAAGAACAAAAGAGAGGGACATGCTTACTAGAACTACCAGGGGTCCACGTGGGCTCATCCTTTTTCTGTAAGGTGCAGGCGGGCGAAAGTGGTCATGACGATGTTTTTCTTTTTCAATCCCGCCGAGCCCATTCACGATGCTGGTGACAATGTGCCAACCCCAACTCACTTAAGAAAATTTTGTCTGGCCATTATAGACCCCGAGACCTTTGCGTAGGACCTAGAAGGGCGCCCCGCTTTTACTGCGCGAGACTGCTTGTGAGAGCGGTAACCGACAATGATCTTGGTCTGCGTCTGCTCCTCTTCCACTTTCTTTTGCAGAACACGCGTGGAAAATAATAGTTCAAGTTCTACCATGCTGGTGGGCGACAAGATGGACTACAAGAAGCAAGCTATTCATTCTTCCTATCAAAGTACTCAGTTCGATATCTCACGAAAGTCTTGTACAAGTAATTACCGTTATGTTGGCAGGTTATCTGACACTGACTCAGATAGATCAAATAGCATCTTCCTCCACCTGTTCGGAAGAGGAAGATCTTCAAGAACTCATTCAGACGAAAATTATGGTACAATAGCAAGCTCTAATGCTAGAAAGACAAGTTTTCTTTTTGTACTACGGAGCTGTAGACATTTTTGTTTTTCAACAACTGTACTGACAAGCTTCGGACTGATAAAACTAGTCACCGAAAAGGCGGAATTTTTGGAGAAAAGGTTGTGTAGTGGAGAAAACAACTGTAAGAAGTACTTAGACCATGGCCACACGTAGGAAAACCATTGGCAAGATGAAATCCCGGCTCTACTTCTCCTTTAGGTTGCTCATATGAAGAGTTCCGGAAGTTCTTCGTTTGGGGAAAGAAGAAGATCAAAAGCTCTGGCATGCACATCACGCATGCAACCATTAATATTTCCGTCGTTGCTTATTTCAGAAGAGTTGCTTTAGCAGAGTCGTGGTGGGTAACATGGGGATCATTCTTCGTTTATCGGGCCCAGTAAGAAGTTTTACAATCGACGAAGCATGTCTTATGTCTTGAAAAAGCCAAGAATGGATGTACAGGCATGCTCGACCACCGATGCTTGGTTCAGCATGAGGTTCTCAAAGGACTGCTGGGATGACTCCTAACGCTTCTTTCAGCGTCGGGTAGATGCATTAGTTTGAGTATGGTTTTGGTTGTTTGTTTCAGATGAAAAGTCGAAGCTCCAATACAATTGCCTGCACGGCATCAGCATACTCATCGCTTCCCGCCATATCTGGTCGACGACTCGTTCGAGGAATTTGAGGTCGGCGTTCTCGTGGACTGATTACCACCACCTGCATAATTCGTTGGAGAGGAACTTACCGCCGAAGAGATTTTCCTGCTTGAGGTCGAGCCCGTAGTAGATGATGACTTTTTCTTCCCCCCGGGCGAAGTTTTATTCGTGTTGAAGGAGCTCAAACTTGTCGGCGCGTAGTCGCTGATCTTTCCCAGCGACTTCATTTGTGCTCTGCGATTTGTCGAGGTGGACACCGCAGAAGCGAAGGTTTGCTTTGACGCAACCGACGCGGTGCCATCGTCTCCCGAGAATTCGACATCCCCAGGGCTAACGGTTCTTCCGGACGAGGACCCTGTTAAACTCCTTTTCAAACCCCGGCTGTTTGGTACTAAACCCGGGACCGTGTTACTCGAAAACCTCCGCACGACCCTCTGCAACTCCTTCGACTGCAGGGTTTCGTCGATTTCGTCTGATTCGATGACCAGATGCGCACCAGATTCGTTGGTTAACGTGAGTTTCACCTTCGGGGAGACGCCTGGTAACGCGGTGGTGGGGTTCAGCGGTTTATTACTGAAGTTTTCGTCCTCCTCAAACTTCAGCCTCGTTAAGTTCACATTGAGGTCCTTCGCGATTTTATTTGCAGATCGCTTTGAAATAGAGGAACTAGAAGCTTTTTGCTTTTCCTTGGAAGTTCCCGGCGTCGTAGGAATTGACTCCGTGCTCGTCCCATCGTCGACACTAGACGCGGCTTTGGTACTGGCATCACCAGCCGAACTCACGACCGAGTGCTTCCGGAGTTTCTCTTGCAGATTCTTCGCCAACTCTGGCGCAACCATGCCACGACCTTTCTGCGGTTTCGATGGGGTTTGATTTTCAGCGTCATCTTTCGCTATTTCCGTACTGACGCCAGAAGACGGCCCTTTTCTGTAGCAAACCGCGAAGACGAAGAGAATTGCGAACGCGCCCGCGACTGCGCCCATGATGATGAACGCTGTGATGTCGTCGATGAAGCCGAAAATGCTGGACTTCGCGCCCCCGCCCGACGAAGATTCCTCTTCGGAGGAACTACCCGTTGTCGCAGTGCCACTCGCCGCAATTATTTGCGCATTTTGCAACTGCTGAATTTCGCTCGGTGTCGCCCCAAAGGTCATGTCCCCCGTCATCCGGACTGGCTCGCGGAACACGATCCGTGCTGGTTCTAGCCGGACTGGGGTCTCCCCGCGAGAAGTGAGCTCCTCGTCCAAAGTCTGGACGAACGTGCTCGTGATCGTCGGGCCACCGGAGGCCAGCAGCGACATCTTCGTTTCTAACAAAGCACCACGATTGCTGGAAGAGGTAGCTGAAGTTGACGCGGCCCCACTGCCCGATGGAGTCGCGGACGACTTCAGCAAATACACCTCGAAGTCGATGCTGACCTGCTCCAAAGAGCCCTGGCTTTGCATGTGCCGGCGCGAGTTTGCATTTTGATTTTCCACTTGCTGACTAGAGATAATTCTGGCAACGAGGGCTTGCGCCTTGTTGCGATTCTCCGTCAACAAGTGGCGTTTCAGGGCAACTGCAGTTGGGGATTTTTGGACGACGCCGGATCTGTTGTGTCTGTTTGCACGGCGAGTAGATAAGTGTGTTGCTTTCGCAGACAACTCCAACTGATGTGCCGACATCAACAATCTTCTATTCTCGTCATGCGCCCCAGCAACAGCAGGCGGATCGGTCACGATGATTCCCCGCAGGTTTCCCCCCTCTTCCTTCCGGAGTTGTTTTTCCGTGGACACCAAATTGGTGAACCAGGAGGGTCTCTGCGGCTCGCTATCCGCTGGCGGCTTCTGTCCCGCGGACTGCTGCATCGCTTTTTGGTAATCGTCCAAAGTGTCGAAGAGCACGCTTTTTGGGGCCCAGGTCGCAAGTGGTGGGCGATTATTTGGTTTATTGCTGTTGACGACCAGGCTTGGCTCTACTTTCGGCGCTGTTGACGCAGCGCCCATCCCAATCCCGACCTGGTGCTCCTCAACGGGCGGAGCGGAGGGCGACGAAGAAGCTGGTGGTGCAACGGCGTTGCCATTTCCTCGCGACAAGAGGCTCGGGGAAGGCGCGCCGCCGACAACCTCCCCTTGCTCCGTCCCAGGATTAGGCGGTTTGGCCAAATTGCTCTCAACAGCAGCAGCTCCTCCCGGCGCAGTAACAGCAGCCGTAGCTGCGGCAGCTCCTGCAGTTGGTGCGGCCAATTCGGCATTCGCGCCCACAGTATCTTCAACCGGCTTGACGCCCGGTTTACTCGTGACCACGATACCGCCCGTCTTCGCGCCCTGGTCTTCCCGCAGTTGCTTCTCCGTTTCGACTAAATTCACAAACCAGTTCGGGCGGTTGTTTTCATCAACAGGTGTCGCGGGACCGAGATTCTTGTCGTTCGGCTGCATGTTAGCGATTAAGGTGTTCAAGTCCTGGTAAACAACCTCTTCAGTCCTCGAAGTTGTGCTGCTTCCTGTATTTGTTTTTGCAGCCGCTCCGCCAGTCGGCGTAGCCAGTCTACGCGGGGCACCACTAACGAGCAGCTGTCTGGTACTACTAGAAGATATCGTCGACGATACTTGCTCCCGCCCCACGGACTTCACCCGCACCTTCTCCCCCTCCTTCAGATCTAAAGTTCGCTTCAACGTGTCCTCCAAAGACCGGACATTTTTCGCCGCCCAGGCCGGGTCCAACCCGGTCAGCGTCATGCGGGAACTCATCACGTCGTGCGTCGGCTCTTCACCGGGCTGGTTAATGTTGTCCAGCTCCGGATCGGCAGGCGCGGTCCAGGTGGCTTCTAACTTCGGAAGCGCTGGCGGGTTTTGCTGCTGTTGACCAGCTTGTTGGTTCAACCAGTCTGGCTGATTTTTCTCGTTCTCGTAGTTCATGGCGATATTGTCGTCCGGAGTGATCTTCACGATAAACGGAACGGTTCTCGCAACAGAAGTTCTACCTGCCCCGGTTAGGGAACGGTGTAGTTCTTTCGGTTTTATTTCTGCTGCTACTTCATCCTTGTTCCCGGCCAAGAAACCCAAGAACCGCCTGAAACGCGTCCTCATCGCTGGTGGATCATTTGATGTTGCCGGCTCTTGTACTATCGGCGTCGCAGACCCGCACGCGCCACAGGGCTTCGCTTCACACGCTTCCACCTCGCACTGCAGAAAAACTTCATTCTGCCCCTTGAAGCGAAACTTCCGGAATGTGAGCCTGTCCAAGTGGGTAATTCCAGTCGGCGTAGCGTGGTATTTCACGTTGAACACCTCCACTGGGCAGTAGTTGTCCAAAATGGTGACCGGCTCGTCATTTGGAGTTGTTGGTGGTGGGGTCGTTCCTGGTGTATCCATCAACGCCGCAGCCGTTCTGGCCGCGCGACAGGAGCGCACCGAGATGTGGTTCCCCACGTACTCCACGCCGGCCTCGATGTAGAACAGTTCCGTCGCCTGCGGAACCCAGTCCCCCGAATCCAGACTCTGCACAAAGGACGGGTCTTGAAACAGTCGCATCGACGCCCGCATCTCCGATCTGCCCACCAAATCGATCGCCGCCGCCTGGACCGGCGGGGGCGCCGTGGCCTCCTCGATCGAGACCCCAAGCGTCGCGGACGCGGTCAACGGCCCCTCGCAGGTGCACGTGATATCGGGCGGGAGCTCGGCGGGTTGCTTTGGTTGCTCGTCTAAAAACTCCAACACCGTCGAGAATTCGTGGCTCTGCTCCTCGACCTCCACCGGGTCGATGGTGTCCACGGCGTTGGCGACTAGCAACACACTGTCGACCACCAAGCCTCTGGCCACGTCAAACGTCCGCGTCGCGCCGCACTGCCCCTTTGGGAACTCGAAGTAAGCCCCAATGCCACCGTCCTCCTGCTTCATCTCACAGTCGTTCGCGCTGTCTTGCGGTTTCGGCGGCACATAGGGGAAGGCAGCCCAGGCCGCGGGGATGGGGCAGCGGATTCGGTCCGGGAAGCAGGTCGCTTCGGACCGCACCCAATCGTCCACCGCCGTGAAGTAGTGACTGGCGATCCCGCCCTCAAACTCGTTTTTGCTGTCTTGCTGGAGATAATTATTCATCGTGGTTGTGCTAGAAGTACTGTCATACGCAGCTGCAACTTGATCGCCCTGTTGGTGCTCATCGCTGGCAGGAACTGCGGGCGCATTGCCGAGATTTTCCCCATAGCCGTGGTACACCGGGACGATCCTGAGCCCTGTCGCCCCCACCGGCATCTTCGTGTCCATCGGGATCGTCACTTTCGGGTAGGCCGGTCGGTACCGGAGAGCCCACCCCGACTTCCCGAGCGTCGCGTCGGTCTTCCAGTGCAGGTAGGATTCGCGTGTTCCCCCGTCGACTTCGAGCTTATCGCCGACGTCTAAGTAAGCTAAGTCCAATCCGGGCGTCGGGTTCGCCCCCGCGCCGCCGGAAAAGCCTCGCCACTTCGCGAGCAACGTGTCGAACATCAACTCCACGTCCATCGCAATCACCTCCAACTCCCCCCCGTACGCGAAGTAGATCTTAGCTTCTTCGTTGTTTCCGTACTCCCCAGCGGCGGACCGGGAAACCAAAAATGTCTCCCCGTCCTGCACAATCTGGATGTCTCTGCAACTCACGCCGAGGCACCGGGGTCCCCAGGGGGTCGCGCACGGCATCTTCGCAAATTGGTTCAGCGGGTCGAGTTTCTGGTCCGCATTGGACAGTTGCGGCGGACACACGATCGGGAGGTTGATACGGCTGAAAAGCTCATCGGTTGTCGCCCCAGCCGCGGCGGTCGCAAAATACGCTTTGAAACCCGTCAACCCCATCGCGTAGTTCGGAGGCGCCATAGACACATCCCCGCTGACTTCGCCAATATCAGAATCGAGGTCCCCCTGGAACTTCGCCGTCAGGAGCGGTAAGGCGTGCACGTCGTTCAGCGGCAAGTAAAACCCGTGCGTCGAGAACGCAAACTCGTTGCCGTTGGTCACTTTAATCCAAAGGTTGTTGGTGTTTTCGTTCCGGAAATCGACGTTATTGATGGAGATTTTATTCGCGCCGGTCGTGGCGGTCGTTTCTCCCAAATCTTGCACTTCCGTTTCCGGGAAGGGGCTGGATCTGATGTTCGCTTGGATATCAAATGCCGAAACCGCGACGCCCGGCTCCAGCTCCTTGCGCACGATGACCGCTTTGAACCTCGTGACGGACGGGTCGGTCGCTACGTCGAATTTGATCTCAACATCGCCGGAAAACAGCGCCAATTCCGGATTTTTATCCGCAAAAATCACGTACTCGGGCCACGAGTCCGGCGGTTTGCCGCCACCGGCGTTCCCGCCAGATTTGTCGTCAACTAGCGCCGCGATGACCCCCACGTCCGCTTCGTTGCCGTTGTAGGCAGCGACCAAGTACAGGCTGTCGATTCTATCCGAGGTGAGACTCTCGATCTCGATGGGGAAGGTGTAGGACAAATCGGTTTTGATCAGAAATTCCCACCCTTCCCCCGTGATCGACTCATCTGACTCCCATTTAATCGAGTGCTGCCCGGGGGGGATCGCGATCGGATTCGGCAGTTTCCCGCTGCCCGTGACAACGACTCCCGCGGTGGAAAATTCCAAGTAGTCGTAGCCTTCTTCCACATCCAAAAACTGAAACGTGATCTCCGCCGGGCCGACCACCGTGATCGTCGCGTATTTATCCACTTCGTAACTACCGGAGCTTGGTCGTAGCTTCACCCTGTAGCCGAACGTCTTCCCGGCTGGCGCATTCGGGTCGGTGTCCGTAACTTTCTCCACACGGATGTCACTACACGCGTCGCCCTGACACTGCGGCGGGAAAAACCCTTTCGCCGGTAAAGACGTGACAAAATCCCGTTTCTTGTCCTTCTCTTGCTGTCCTGCGGCAGAAGATTCGTACTGGTACAAGCGATACTCCGTGATGTCAAATTCGGTTTCTGCGGCCTCAAACAGCCCCTCGCAGGACACCTTCCCGGCCGTCGTGTGCAAGTCCGGGGTGAGCCGAAAATTCTTCGCGATGTGCTGCGGAATGCCGACATCCTGCAAGGGAATGTTCGCGCTCGACTGCGGATTCTCGCCCGTGGAATTAGCCGCAAACGCGATCAAAGAGGTCACCTCTCTGGGGACGAGAGAAGGGGACAAGGTGACAGTGGCTTCGTACGTGTCCGCGGCGTTCACACTATATGCCGTCGTGTCCAACTTCGGCCGGAACAAGCTTCCGTCAGTCCTCGAGAAGTAGAAGTGCAAATCTTCGACTTTTCCATCAATTAGATTTGGTAAACTGGTGTCAAACCGGACTTTCGCGACGCCGGCGATGTGGCCCACCCGGGGGTCCGTGTCCGTGAATTCCAAGAAATTTGGCAAGCTAACCGGCGGAAATTTCTGCTGGAATTCTTCCCTGGCCTGTACCAACATTTTCTCGATGTTGATCCGTCCCCCGGAAACAATACTGTTGAAAGCACCACTTTTGTCCACCGACTGCTCGATCAGCCGTTTCACTTGCGCGAAAGTCAGTTCCGGGCGAAACGACCACAGCAGGGCGGCCTGCCCGGCGACGAAGGGCGCCGCCATGCTGGTGCCGGAAAAAAACATGTAGTTGTTGTTGGGCGTCGTGGAGAGAATGCTCGTGCCGGGCGCCGCGACATCCACCTGCATGGTACCGTAGTTGCTGAAGCTCGCCATGGTATCCTGGGAAGTCGACGCCGCGACGCAAATCAAATTCTCGTTCGGCAAAGAGCAGGGAATGTTGCTCGTACCGTCCAAATCCCACCCGCTGTTGCCGCTCGCGCCGATGAACAAATGGCCCGTCTCCTTTGCCGCGTCCAGCATGTTCGCAAACGCCATCCACACGACGAACCCCGCGGAGTCGGCACCCCAGGAATTCGAGGAGATCTTCGCGCCGTTGTTAATCGCGTACTCGATGCCCTGGATCCCGTCGGAAAGCGTTCCGTAGCCCTCAAAATCCAGGAACTTGATACCCATGAGTTGCACGTTGGAAGCAAAGGCCGCGACGCCGGCAATCCCGCGGTCGTTCGAAGCCTTGGCACCGATGATACCTGAAAAAAAAATTGCAATTTGGATTTCATGCTCTCACCATATGCAGAGTGCTCGTGTAAAAACATGAACGAGGTGGATCAAAAACGATACGTAGTCATACTAGGTAGTGACGTCATATAATTTTTTTCTGCCTAAAATTGCTTCCTAAACCCTGAAACCTAAACTAAACCCTTTCTGGATCGATCTTGAGCAGCAGATGAGGGTGGTGGCTGGATCGAAGGTGAGACGGTCGCGTCGGCAGCCATCCCGTGCCGGCGGCGGTGGCGGCCTAACTAAGCCTAACCCTAGGAGAGAAAAAACCTGCTTGGTGCCAGTTGGGCCCGGGGAACAGGAAGCAAGCAAAAAGGAGGATTATAGTAAAGCGATTTCAAAAAGATAAAGGCGGAGCAAACTGAAGGCCGGAGCGTGCACGCCCCTTTCTTCTTAAGCTTCAGCAGTGCTGAGAACGTCTTATCTTCTTAAGCAATTTTTTTCTGCCTAAAAAAGAATTGTTTGTTGACTGAAAGAGCCCCAAATGTAGACGCAAGAGCAACCACACCATAGCTACAAAGACGCAAAAAATTTTCTTCATACCGGCGCAATGAGTCCCGTGAGACTCGTCGTCCATGGGATCCCCATCGTTGTTGAACATGTCAACCCCATAAATGTCGTCGACATACCCGTTCCCGTCGTCGTCAATGCCGTTCCCCGGGATCTCCCGTGGGTTCCGCCACATTCTGGTAGCTAAATCAACGTGGGTGTAATCAATGCCCGTGTCGATCACCGCGACCACCACCGGATCGCCCGCGGTGCCGAAATTCCCGTTGTTTTCGCTCTGGTACAGGCCCCACCCCTCCGGCGCGTCGGTATCCCGGTCGTTGGAGGAGTGCAGTGACCACTGCTGGTCGAAATACGGGTCGCTGGGAAACCGCTGCTCGTACAGCAGACGCTTGGTTTTCTCTTCCAGAGCAACACCGCGGAGACGCTGTAAGTGGATGGTGAGTAGTTTTTTTTTTGTTTTACCGAATGATCGTACAAGACACAGGTGGGCGGAATCGAATCTGCCACAAATAAGGGAGAAAGTGAATGTGAAGTGGTAGCGCTGCGTGCGAAGATTTTAGTCGTGTGCCCCTGCTCGTTTCATTTGCACAAATCATATGATATACGCAATAACATCATCAATATCATTTTTACTACCTTCGCCCCGGTACTCCGCACCAGCACGTCTTTCATGGCTGCTTTCACTGCCCCAAAGGCGTAAAACTGCTCGATGGCCCTCTCCTGGTCCTGGAAGGACTCGCATAGCGCCACGATGGTCCGGGTTTTCGGCAGCACCTTAATCGCCTTGATCCCGCGATTTTCGGTGCGAATCTGCTCGATTTCTGCCCGTGTCAGCCCCGGTTTCTCGTATGCTACCACCACCCGCTTGAACTTTTCGTGGTTCGCCGATCGCAGCGCCGACCGGCCCTTGTCGTACGCTTGCTTCTGGGCTTCCACGCAAGTGGAAAACAACCCTGTCGCCAAGAAGACGAACAGAAACCGAAAATAAGGGATCAACAACATGGTGTCGTGCTATCGCGTTGAGGCGTCTCAAAAGGTAGTTGGATATTTGTTCAAAAATGCAATTACAACGGTGCTTCACATCACCGTTGACAGTACGCACAAACGATGTCAGAATTATTTCAAAGGGTGCAGAATTGGAATTGCTGGCTTCTAGATAAAAAAAAGGTAAATCTGATACTGATGCAAACAAGCTTTTTGCTTTTGCAACAAATAAAAGCTCGCCTGTTTATAGAAGAAATGTGGGTCGTCGCGTAGCAGGACTACCACGTAGATCTACTAGCAGAAGGATCAGAAGCTAGCAAGTAAGTATAATAAGGAAGGAAGAATATGAATGATTAGATGGAAACAATTTTCCAATTGTTTAGTCGGGTACGGGTAGTAATAGTTCGCATAGGGCGTCAAGTGTGAGTAGCTGAGGGACAAGACACCAGTCCGTTGTATCATTGCATTCCTCTCCGCAGCGGACAGACCGTAACACTCAGTCGAATTCTTCTCTCGGAGAAAACTGCTCGATACTGAAACAACTTTCTCTGTAATTCCCCCAGGAAGTCCTCGAGCTAGTACGTTTTTCACTCGCGGCAAGCACTAATAATTTGGTGCACTGTTTTTTATCACTCACTTTTCCACCTAGTGATGAAAAAGGCTCATCAATGTGACTTTTTACTATTACCGACCTCCACATCCATTGCGAGCTCTTCTTTTCAGTAGTAAATCGCACTCAGTCAGCAAGTGTCCTGACTTCTCCTAGAACACCAGATGTGGCATCGTTTTTGTGCGAGGACTACCGAGTCATTTTTCGGTACCGCCTGGTATACCCGTGGCCACAGTTTTTTCTGCACGACTTCTCAACTTCACATGGACGAAGCTACACACGTGATAATTATTCGTGAAACCAGAAAGACATGGTGTCGCGTTTTTCGCTAATCTTTCATTTTAGAAACAATGCACACTGTACTAGATGAGGTGCAAGGTAGATGGCGCATTTTGGTTGTAAGTACAATAATCAATGCAAGAGGCCCGGCGCCGACGTGGACCACTTGGGCTGCAATTCGTTCCGACCACCACCTGATCGACGACCGACCACAGCATTTCAGTAGTTTTGTTCGTCGTAACCGTAGTCGTAATCGTAGTCCTCGGCGTAGTAGCCCGTCTCTCCTTCGCCGTAGTACTTCTTCGCATCATGGAAGTTGCAAACGTTATGTCAGTATGCGTTTAGTTATTGTTCGTTTACGGCTACCGTTCCGCGAGAGAACCTAACCAACACAAGATCATCACGAAAAGTCTGTCACTTTGCCTGCTACTTTGGAATGCCAGTTGAAGTAGCGGCGGAGGTATGTTGATGTTCTGCCACTTTAGTATCACGACCAGAATGATCCAAGCACAGTTCGTGTAGCTAGCAGGTCTTCAGCGTCCTCTATGTGTCCATACTACGAAAAGGCTCCCAATAGTACGTTTGCAACTGCATAAGACGAAGATTTCTTCTTCTTTTTCTCCTTCCGCGCGGACGAGGGTCGATAGTCATAATCTTGGGAGTAGTCGTAGTCCTCGCCGTACCAAGCCGCATCTTCGTAGTAACCAGCACCCTCGCGGCCCCCGTACTCGACTCCAGGTTCCTCTCCTTCGTAGTCCGCGCCTTCTCCCTCCGCCGCCGCGACAATGGCCTTCGGAGCAGTAGCAGCCGCGTTTTGGTTTTCGTCAACATCCTCAGCCTCCTCGGCCGCATCTGCAGCTTCCATGGCCTCTGCAATGGCCTTGTTCGGGGGAACATCTTCACCACCAGCCGCGTCGTTTTCCACTTGTGCTGCAAAATCATCCTGCTCCGCGCCATCACGAACCATGTGTGCCGCCGAGCCCTCCTGACTGCGTCGAGGGGTGCGACCGCTCCGTCTTGTTTTCGATGAGCGGGATTTATTCATCCGGGAACCAGAGCGACGACCTGGTTGCTCCACAAGGACGACGGCCGGCTCGGTCTCAATGAAAACCTATGGGTAAATATGGGGATGATGATATAATCGGCAGCGACTGGTGTGGAGATGAAGGTCTTTCACATATGTGACAAAAGCATCGATGAGCACTCCTTTAGAAGAACTATTTGCATTTACTTCCTCAACAGCGTCGACCATGGTGCAGCTCAGGCGCGCGTCTAGTAGGTCACCTGCGGTGCTGCATGATGAAAGAGCTCTGCTGGCAGCCGCAGCGTAGTCTTATATATTGTGAGATAGAGGAGCAAGTTTTGGTAATCCAACCGAGACATCGCAGGCTCGAGATCGAAGAAATGAGTGCGACGTTTTTATGCGACGCTTGTATAGGCTTACTTACCTGCCCACCCGGCACGGACCCGCGAGAAAAGCGCGGTGGTGGGGCCTCTTTTTGGTTGCACTTAATCAAGACGAAGATGAGGGCTCTATCCTGTGCAAAAGTATCGTACTAGTCTGACTAATCGCATTAATGCATTACAAATCTGGTTCATAAGGCAAATTTGCATAACAAATTCCATTTGTAGTAATGCTGAGCCAATTTGTATTCGTATTGCAATTTATAACTAGTACGTTACATTTGCAAATCATAGGTGCCTCCCAGCAGCAACATCCCGAAAGTTCCCCCGATCACCGCGAGACCGATAATGAGATTTTTGTTATCATCCGTTTCTTTTTTATGAAAGTGCACAAGAGCGAGCTCCTCCGGTCTTCATTTTGCTTTTGGATGTAAAAACGCAGCTAGTTAACACGCGTGACAGTTTGAGGTTACAGCAAGATATGGATCCCAGATTGCAGTTGCACCGCAGGAGCAGAACATGGTTGCTCCATCTGAATTCGACATGCGGTGGTGCAGCTGCAGTGGCAGCTACTAGTTCTACTAGTAGCCAAAAGAACTATAGTACTCGCAGCAAATAGTCTAAAACCTGGGACCAAGAAGGCTCAAAGGACGGCCATTGACGTTTTTTTTCGAATCACAATGCTACTGTGACGCGGACCTGGCTCAAACCTGGGCCAAAGGAGGGCCCAAGCTCTAGAGGTAGCCTTTTTTTCGCTCACCTTTCTATTTCGAATCCCCACACTACTGTGGGAAAACCTGGAGCCCAAGGAGGGCCGCGACCTCTAGAGGTGCAAAACCTGTAGGGGTGAGCTCTAGAGGTCCACCTCTAGAGGTCGACCTCTACAGGTCTTGTCCCAAAACCGGCTACAGATAATTGGGACCCAAAAGTCATTTCTTTCTACTCATACAAGAACACTACGTGGTTTGTCTGCTTTGCAAGCAGGCCTTTGTAGTTGTTCTTGCACGCGTGACCGGTCTACCCTCTCGAAAACGGAAGCAAAAAAGCGACCAATCTCGCGCGAGTTGGGAGAGGCATAGAAACAACCACCGGAATGCCTGTCGCGTTCAGGCGGTGAGGGCAGGTGGGGCGGTTGCCTACTTTCATATTCATCAGCTTCGCATATAAAGAAAGTAGTAAAAAAAAGGTAAAGGATCTGGACCAAATAGGCGCGCTGCTGCAGGGGTGCCTGCTACTGGGAAGCAACAGGCGTGGCGAAGCCCTGCTACTACAGCGGCGCGCGCGATTTACAATTAGCGCCAGCAGGTGCGCAGCGGTTCACAGGGTTGCAGCTGTGTTTGTATGTACCAAGCGACCACCGGCGACCCCTACCTCCACAAATCGCAGCTAAAGGTAGCCGAAACGCATGTACCCCGAAGAGCAGCACCCTGGCCCTAGCAGCGCGGGGGTGGCTGCAGTGATGTGAAAACAGAGAGGGCGGCCGCACCTGCGGCGGATTTCTAGTCGCCAGCCGATAGGGGGCGCGCCTGTCACCGAATGCAACGGGAACAACCTGGAGGGCGCGCGCTTATTTTCTGCCTCGATTGCTGGGCCCTGCTTCTCGTTCTGGCACTACAGGCGCCGGCCGGGCCAAGCGTTCTAAGTTTTGGGCTGCTGCTGGCGGTTTGCGCCTGCCAGTTTTCTTTTGGTTTTTTCTTCTCTTTGTCTTTTGTTCGTGCTTTTGCGAGCATCGGATAGCTGAAGTACTTACACACTTTGCTGCTTTGCCTTTTGCTGCTTGGCAGGGAAACTGCAGTTTTTTTCGTGCGTCGGCTGCCCTTCCCGCCAAAGCCCCTCGCCAAATAAAAGGCGCCTCCCCTTCGGCCAAGCTTCTTTATTTAGCTGCTTCCAGGAGATCTAGTTGCTGCTTCCAGTGCTATTGTTCTATTGTTATGTGCAGATCCCCGCGCCGCTGTGTCTGCACTGCGGCGCGAGCCCCAAATACTTGTACTACATCAGAACTTCTTTATTTTCATCTACTGTTTATTGTAGTTGTTTTATCTCGTCATCCGGGCACTGCCACTGGCCAACTTTGGCATCTTTCTTACACGTGGTACGCCGGGGCGACCACGCGCACTACACATACACTGGGACGACATAGCTCTACTTGTGCAGGAGCATCAGTCGGATACTCTTTTTGTGCCTGAATCGTCGGCCCCGGAGTTGCCGGCGCGGGCGTCGTGGTCGGTGGATCACAGGGCCCGTCTTTCGTCTTCGTGACGCCAGTATCAAAAGTAAAAATGTCTGGGTCTGGAAACTTGTGATGCTGGGTGGCATCTCATGATGAGGCTACAGATGCTGGCTCAGCATGACAAGTTTCTGAGCTCCTAGGTGTTGCCTATTCTGCATGACAAACTGCGCCTCTGCATCACAGAAAAGCGGAACTCTTGGGTAACGTGCATGACAGATTTAAGAGTCATGCCAGACAAGCATGACAAACCTCGCACTCTTCCAGCACAAGACATTTTTACATTTGATAGCCAGAGGAGCAGACCATGCAGCCCTCGTTCGCGTAAGTAGTGCCGTCGCTGCCGCAGACGGGGGCATGGAGGGAGCTGCACATGCACATGGGTGGAGTAACACCGCCACTGCCACAAGCGCCATCCGCGGCCTTGGTGACGCCCGCGCCCGCCCGGCAGCTCATACACGTATGGAACTGTCAGGATTGAAATCGTCAAAGTTGAAATGATTTGCGATGCATAAAACGGATACCAGTTAGACCTACAGTTTGTAGTCGGTGCATGACAAATTTTCCCGGTCCTGGAAGCGAGTCTGTCATGCGCTTTAGGGCAAAAGAGCTGCCTTCTGTCATGCTTGTCAGCAGTCCAACTTTTGCCCCATGCCAGGACTATAATCTGCCTCCCGTGCGTCCTCTGCAATAGAGCCAATTTCTGCGTCGCATTTTATGCATGACAAATCATTTCAACTTTGACAATTTCAATCCTGACACTCCCACAACACGCCTCGTTGGAGTACGTCTTGCCGTCACTGCCGCATACCGGCGCGACCACGGTCGGGCAAACGCATTGGCTGGGCGGCGTCGTGGCGACCTGGCATTCGCCCGCGTAGGCCTTCTTCACGCCGGTCACGCAGCCCATGCAACTTTCGTTGGAGTAGGTCTCGCCGTCGCTGCCGCACACGGGGTTCCAAGCCGTGGCGCACGTACAGCCGTACGCGGTTCCCCCGATCGCCGCGGTACCAATCACCATCGCGCTATCAAGCAAAAAAGTGCTCATAGGTAACGGTCATTTTCAAAGATTGCAGTTGTCACGCAGGACAGCTCTTGTTTTCCTCGCATGCATGCTTTCCAATACAACCAAATTCAAATCGAGGAGCATCTGCAATTAATTTCTGATGCGTTTCTTACTGCATGCGAATAATTTCCGTTAAACGTATAACACTTTTTGGTGCGATACGCGCCACATGCTCCATCGTGCGCCTTCGACAATCCCGCCTTGCAGGCAATACAGCCCTCGTTTGCATACGTCGTGCCGTCGCTGCCACAGATCGGGGCGAACACCGAGCTGCACCTGCACGACGAACTCACCGACGCAACGCCATTGATCGTAACCGTATCGTGAGAAAAAAGTGTTACAGTTACACATTCTCATGCAAGGCAAGCAAGACAGGCAACCTCTGTCATGCAGGAAACGCGTGCCAGCCTCATTCCATTCGTGTTTTCCCTTATAGTCTGCGCATCACAAGTTTTCTTCGCCATGCAGAGCAAATTTGTGATGCTGAAATTCCAACAAATGTGTAACTGTAACACTTTTTTCTTTGGATAGACCGTAGTGGAAAGACACTGGCCATCACTGGCTTTCATCACATTGCTTGTTCCATCGCTGGCTTTCGCGCAGGCCATGCACCCGGCGTTGGCATACGTGTTTATTCCCTGAAAATTAACAATCGCCATCCAATTTGCCATGCAAAACATGTACGGGAGTTCTGTGTCCTCTGTCTTCACGCAAAAAGTAGATGGGGAAGGGGATGGTTAATTTTCAGGGAATAGTATTACCGTCGCTGCCACAAACGGGCTCGTGCTTCGTCGGACAGCCACACGAGGCACTCGGCGTCGAAGTGGAAAGGCACATTCCGACATAGGCCTGCTTCACGCCGTGACTGGTGTTTATGCATTGCAAAAGTATCGTCCTCGTAGAAATTACGACCGCATTACAAATTTATTTTCTCTGGTTGAAACTACATAGAATTTGTCATGCTAGAACAGGCAGAATGAAAATGAGACTTGCCAAGGGAAGAAAATATCGCAATTAAAAGTACGACTACGAGGATACTTTCGCAGTGGATAGAGTTGCACTGCAAACAATCCGCGTGGGAGTAGGTTTTCCCATCCGTCCCACACACTGGGGCGAAGGTAGAAGGGCAATTGCAGCCGTGACTCGATCCCGTCGCTCGCTTATAAAATGGGCAAATCGGAAGTAGGTCGCGGTCTTAAGAAACTGGAATTATGTGTCAACGATTTTAATTCGTTCTTCTTGTCGCACCGTAGGGGTGGTAGCGTGGTACTACGACGCTGTGGCATACTGAATCGTCGAAGAACATATCAACAAACCAAGGACAAGCAGCCTCGAGAATGGTAATTAGTTCTTTTCTCGTCGGCGTCGTCCACTTCTTGTTCTTCTTCAACATCAAGACCTAGATCTTCGACTACAGATTTGCAATGCATACACGTCCGCAAGAAACAGCACAAAAATCGCCCCAGCGGAATACAGCAGCTGGGGCCCCACGCTGCCAAAAAGGACCTCAAGGGGACACAGATGTGAAGACAATTGCCTTCGTCCCGCCGCCATTGTTCTGCAGTAAGCAGTAAACGATCGAGTAGAAAATCGATTGGTAAAAGTGTAAGTTAAAGGATATGCTTTACAACAGAATTATAGTGGAAGCAATGAAGTGACTGCGAGGGAGAGGGGGGCGTTGCAATTCCGGGGTCTTACAGGATGCCAATCAAATGAGTTTGAAGCTACGATTTTTAACACATCAGGATGTCGGGGCTTACGTGGTCCAAACTTAAATCTCTGGATAAGGGGAAGTAGTGATAATACTTGTTCAGCGGCTAGTAAACACCAAATGACGCTTGTCTGGTGTAGAGGTAGACGTTAAACTAACCGACCAGAAAATTCACGCGCTTTTTAGCGCAGTTTTATCAAAAATATTGACTGCGATAGTTAGACGGAGACGAGACCGACAAGGTACTTAAAGCTGAACATATCATCAACGACACCGACTGACACTACTTCTTCAACAGGTCCTGCTGTATTCGTCTTCAGTAGAAACGCCGATTTATTTTTCGTGGAAAGCTGCGAACCGAAAGCCTTCTTCCTTGTGCTTGCATTACAAAAGTAAAGACCGATGAACTGACTTATACTATTGTTCTTTCCAGAACGGATGGGAACGGCAAGGAGGTCCACAACCCCGAAATCCGCAGACGAGGCTCGTTGCGGCCTCATTTTGTGCGAAACATCGTGTATGTGTCGTATACGTTGCGCATGCGTGGCTGCGTCACTCGAATGGATGCCGATCGATTAGTGGCCTCTCATGGGATAAGGTATTTGAAAATCTTTATTCAATTCGAAACTTTAATGCAGGGCCTCTTGATACGTTGCTGAGTACTATGTTGAGAACTTAGAATATGAATGTTGTGAGTGTGTTGAATGTTAAAAATTATGTTTGCGTAGAGTCAATAGATTTAGATTTCTTGAAGCTCTTGTTTGCGAATCCGAATGATCCCAGCAGAACAAAAGTACTAGGTCCGTGGAGTTGTACTAGCACTCCTTCAGAAGTCGCTCCTCTTCTTCCTGGGTTTTGGCTGCACTGTCGAAGCCGGTGCGCTGTAAGTTTGATCTTCATCTCGCCAGCCTCGGGAGGAGCGGCTTTTCTTGCTCGCTTTGCTGCCGGTGCTGTTCCGACCCTCGATCTCCACTTCCTCTGTCGTGATGGATGAAGTCAGTTTATTTATTTTCGTCACTTGTCCACCTCCGCCTTGATGTCCTCTCACGCGCCGCGGCCCTGCCGCTGCTCTTGATGTGGGAGCTGCTCCTGCTGCGGCCAACGCTGCGGCGGCTTGTCCTCTTTCCTGCGTGCTTTGCGGTGCCTGCTGCAGCCGCTTCGCGGACAATGGCTGAAGACGCGTACTGCTGGGGGGCGCAAGAGGAGGCATTCGAACTGGGGGACGGTTTTTTCGAAGATCATAAGGCTCCTCCCGCATCTCAATCTCCGCGGAGAAAGTGTTTTCGTCAACAAAATCAGCATCATCATTGTCCCACACGGCAGCATCCTCCTCCCATGGCGCAAAATCTTTCTGCTTCCAGGAGAGAGCACCTTCTCTTTTGTTGGCCCGCTGTTTGTCCTCCCCTCGTCCAGTGCGACTACTTCTTGATCCACGCCCTCCTTGCTGCGCCGGAACATCACTAGCAGTAGCACTTTTGTAGTAACGAAAATACCAAACGGCAATAGCAACAACGACGACGATCAATAAGGCCACCAGGGCGGCGACCAGTCCATCGTCTGTGTCGTTCTCGGAAACGATGACAGATATGCTCTTCGCATCGGGATGGGGCAACGTAGTTAGGGTAGAAGTTCCATCGGTGACTAGCGGCGTGTCAACGATAAGTCCTTGCCCGGCATCGCTGAGTCCCTGGGTTGTAGCGGACGCGCCGTCTATCCCGGCGGCTTGCAGCTCGGCATTCACGCTCGGCGCCAGTGAGTCCAGAAAACCCTCACTGCCACCGCTTTTTTCCAGATCGGCTTTCACCTGGTACAGCATCCTGGCAGCGGCGTATGAGAGTGCGCGACAACCTCCTCCTTCTGCTCGTCATGACAAGTGTCATGCTTAACATTAGTCGCGCAGTCTGAGACTGCACGACTAAAGCCCGGGGGGGCGCGGGGTCCGAGGGGTGCACAAGGCACTGCCCGGAACGCCCGAACATGCCCCGCGACTGGCAAAGGACCAGCAACACAACAATTATTGACGCGTTGCATGACATTTATCATGCAAGATGAAACGAAATCGAAATCCAATTGTTGCCTTTCAGCAGTCTTGGCATGACAGGTTTTTTCGGATGATCAACCCCAAACGGTGCTAGAAAATTCCGTGCGCGGAGTTTTGTTATGCCCTGCATCAGTGGCACTGGCTCTGTTTCTGGTTGCCCTGCCTTGATAATGAGGAGAAGACGGAGATGTGCACCCTCATACAGCGTCGAGTTCCTCTTGCGTGAACTTATGTTTGTCAGACTCATCTATGAATTGCTAATGTGTCTGGGTCTGGAAAGTTCGCACTTGTAGCGCTGGCCTTACATTTCTGTGAAATCTGTATATGGTGCTAAACAGACTGCGCTGTGAAAAGATGACCAACGACACGAGTCGCAGCCCCTTTTGTCATACAAAAACGCAGCTTCCCATGCCGGCTGCGTCTGGGGGAGCGTTCTGCAAAGTTGTTGCATTTAATTTTTCGGAAGTGTTTCCACGAACAGCATCCTAATTTTAGTATCACAATGCATTTCCAGATGACCCAGACATATTTGCACTGGATATCATCTTCGGATAGGCGCGGATATATTCGCAAGAATAAGCGGTACGTCATCTTTCCGTCGACAACTTCAAGAGCAGTAGAAAGCTGACGGGGAGTATCCACAGAAAAAGACCCATCCCCGTCCATTTTTTGCATCATCATTATCATCATGTAGCGGACACCCACACGAGCACGACCCACACCCAGCGCGACAGGCCAAGGATCTGCTCGTCCCGGTGGGTGGGCGAAGATAGAAGCACTTTCGGCGGGGACTGCATACAAAATCGAGCGCTAGTACCGCGATCAGTCGCCGCGGCATACATTGACCATTCAGGAGGAACTGCCCACCACCAGACCCGGTCAATAAAGGCACCTTTTCCGCATGTTTTGCATGACAATTTGGCTGGAGATCATGGGTCTTTTTTTGCGGATAGGGAGACGTCGAGGACAACGTTCTACTACTTGAGGCTGGGGGATTAGTACTTGTCGTAGCTGTACCACCTCCCGGCGCACTGGTGGCGAACATGTCACTCACCAAGGTTATTGACGACGGAGATGGGTCGGCGGGGTTGAGATAAGGACCCTGCTCGGTAAGGGTCGCATACCAGACCGTCACTCCGAAGTGTGTGCTCAAGGGTACGTTTGTGATACCGGGCGTACCCATAAACGCGTGCTGGCACACCAAGGGCGACGGGAAGATTTTGCCAATGCCCGAAATCGCGTTGCAGTAGGCCTTGCCCACGCCGCGGTGGGCCGCCATCTTTACCGCATCGACAACGGCGGACTGCGTCGAATCAAGGCCGCCGCTTAGCTTCGGCAGAACCGCCCCGCCCTCGGTGACGTCGTTCCCGACGGCCTCCGCAATTTTCAGAACCCAATAGTTGTAGAACAACAGACTGGCGCCCGCGTCCACACTCCGGTGGGCCGGGTTCCAGTCCCGCAGGATGTTGTACGCCCGCTTCTGGGCCGCCAGGTCGTCGGTGAGGGCCATGTTGCCGGTGGCAATCTGGCCGATCCACATTTTCAACCCGTTGTGCAGCGTCGCCAGGTTCTGCACGTGGTTCTCGACGATCGAAATGTCCTGGGCCGGACACGGGGCCACGCAGGAGTAGGCGTCGGTTGCGTAGTTCGCCGGATCCTTGCAGTCGAAGGTGTCGTAGTATTCCAGTTTCATGAACTCCGGGTCCCGCGCCAGCCGCAGGGCGGTGGTCAGCGGCATCATCTGGATGCCGTGGATGTACTCCTTCGCGGGGCCAAACCAGGTGCTGTACTTCACCTCGTTCTGGTACAGCATGCCCACGCAGTGGTTCCGCGCGAACTCGAGCGGGTGGATGTCGCCGAAGTCTTCGTATTCTTCCATCTGGTAAAAGGTCCAGATCGACTGCGCGTTCAGTGCGGTGAGGACGGTAAAGATGGTCTCCAGCCGGGCCCCGAGCTCCGCGTACTCGGATAACCCCAGAGCCTGGCCGTGCTTTTTCATCCAGCGACCCCACAACTGCGCGCCGTGGTAAAAGTTGATCTCCTCCGAGGTGGACTCCTGGTCTTTCCCGAAGGTGTTGTGCTGCAAGCCCCGCGACCAGGAGTGCAGATCGAACAGGTCGAAGAAGCGAAACATGGGAAAATACGGGTCGGAAGGCGCGGTCACGTCGATGTCGTGGTAGTTTTGGGCCGGGTTGGCCACCGCGCGGAGCAGACCGTGCACAAAGTTCACGATTTTGTTCTTTTCCAGGCCTCCCTCCTGCAAAATCTCCGCGCCGTTGTACTTCATCAGGACCGCCGCTGAGTACACCAAATACCCGTAGTGGTAGTGCTGGTCGTTGAAGCAGATGTTCCCGAAGTCCGCATTGCAGTAGTCTCCGATCCCTTGCGTCTGCTCGTCGATGTTGTTCGCCTTGGCCGCCGCGTTGGGCGTCAGCTTCGGGTTCACCAGTCCGCCAAATTTGGGCTCGTACACGAGCGGCACCTGGAGCTTGGACTGGTGTGCGCAGAAGGCCTGCGCCGGGTCGATCCAGCACAGAAACAGCTCCTTCAAAATCTTCGGGCAGAGGTCCTGGTTCTCCACGTCTTCGGCCAAGTCCGCAACCCCGGTGTTCGGCGCGTTGGCAACCTTCTCCGCCAGGAGGCAGTAGGTGGCAAACTTCTGGTACTTCTTTCCGGCATTCTACACCGCCCCAACCGCGGGCACGGAGTTGTGCGCCCCGTAGTTGTTCTCGCCCCCGTACTTGTAGTGCACAAAATCGTCTCGAAACTGCTGCCCGAGATTTGTGTGCACGCCGCCGCTGACCACGTCCAGCACCCCCGTGGTGTCGCCGGGCGGCAGGAAATCCAGCTGATAAGTCTCGGCGAGCAGGTTCGGCAGCATTTCCCAGACGGAGCCGCGCACCCCCGTCATCCAGCCCTGGGAGTGCGATTGGAACTGCAGATTCAGAATCGAATAAACCGAATTTGTTCCCGCGGTGTAACTCCGCAAGTGCCGCAGGTGCGTTTGGTAGGCGAAGTGCATGTGCTGCGGAGCTCCAGTGCTGCCCGCGGAACCCGCAGGAGAACTACCTCCGGGCCGCATCGCCGTCGGTGGGTGCTTGAACTGGTACTTCAGAAGACCGCCTTGCGTGGCGTGGAGGTCGACCCCCAAGTCGTACAAGACCGCCGAGGCGGAGATGTCGTAGCCATCGTCCGCGCACTCGGTTCGCGTCTCTGTCCAAGACTTCGTCGACGCCCTGCAGCGCAGAGTCGGCCGCTCGACGTTGTCTTCGTACTTCTTCCCGCTAGACTGCACTTGCGCGACCCGCAACCACCCTTGGAATTTCTGGTTCAGCTGCACCATGCGCAGCTTCTTGTTGGGCGACTGCAGCACCGGGTCCGAGTTCCAGTGAAAGTTGGTCGACGGCGATGTACTAGTGCTGGTCGGCAACAAATACACACGGTACACTGCGCCCCCCTGGTTCGCATCCAGCGTGAAGTCCCAGGAGTGCTGCTCAACGCCGAAATTGTCCTGCGCGTACTGGTATTGACCCCTTTTGAGCACCGAAGTCGGGCGGATGGCGTTGAACAGCAAGACCGGCGTCAAATCGTCGTTCCCGTCGTAGTACGCCGAAACGTACGCCATTCCGTTGTAGATCGGGTAAAGGATTTTCGACCCGGAGGCCGTCGCGGTGGAGGTCGCGTGGATCCCGAGGAGACCCTCTTTCACGATCTCGTACTCGCGCTGCGGGGTGGCGCCCTGCGGTTCCATCAGCTCCAAGGCGTCAATAAACAGCGACACTTCGTTCAACCCGACCGGCCGTGTGTAGCTGTAGGCGTGGGGTTCGTTCGCGAACTTGGCCAGGTTTCCACTCTGCGCCATCCACTGCTGCCCCGCGGCGGAAAAGGTTTCCTGTCCGGTGGAAGGGAACCCGTTGGTGCCTTGCTTCTCCTGCGCGAATTGCGTGCTGGACTTCAGTCTGTGCGGCTCGCACAGCACCCCCAAAGCGCCGTCCATCCACCGAAGTCCATACGTGCCGACGTAGATCGGGTCGGAAGTTTTGTACCCGTAGAGCAGTTTCATGCGCATCAAATCTTCGTCCTGGCCGCTCCACGGACCGTACCGCAGCCCGCTGAACGCCCAGTTGGCCCAGAACCGGTTCGTTTGGTACGGCCCGGCGGCTTTGTGCTTCGAAAAATTCTCGTACACCCGCATGGGGTGGGTGTGCCCCAACTGGCCGAACGCGACGTCGACAGTGGTCCGCGGGTCCTCGCTGCTGATCGGCTGAAGCAGCGACCCGGTGCCGAGCAAGGGGTCGGGGGTCGTGACAGCACCCCCTGATGGTGCGGGAGTTGTGGAGGTCGTGAGTGTGGGGGAAGAAGTCGCACCCGGCGTCGAGCTCGTGGTTGGCGCACTGGTTGTAGTTGTAAGGCTCGTGGTATCGCTCCCCGCATTTGAAGATGATATCACCGACGCCGGCAATTTCAATCCGATGGTAAGAGTCGTGTCTTGCATCGCCACGGGGATTGAGTTGATGCGGGTATCCAACAGAAAAACGGCAACAGCACACTGGTATTTTCAGTTTCTGAGCTAAAGACGTTTATATGATGTGTTGATCCGGTCACTTTACGTAACAAAAACAAAAACGCTTGGGCTTGCTGTTCTTGTGCGTTCAGCATCACAAATGATCTGCGTGGTGGCGGTACCAATTCTATTTCTGATCCCTTCCCTTATTCTCCGCATTTTGCATGACAGATTATTTTCGGGTTGTACCATAACCGTGCTGGTGGAATGAAGAGTGTAGTACTACTTTTGCTTTTCTGTAGGATAAGAGCTCGCATTAGCAGCTGCGGCGCCTCCAAAAAGAAGCTGACGGAGGAAGAGAGGCGCCACTCCTCGACCAGGAAGAACTCGGCCCCCTGGAGTGGGAGCGAATGTAGACGCAGTTGTTCTTGACATCTTGTTCGCTGTTGAAGTTGATGTGATTCGTGGTATTGAGCCAATTTCTTTTTCTTTATTTCTTTCCGTCTCGTGAAATACAAAAACAATAACAAATGAGTTGAGTGCTTATGCGTAAAACTGCAAAGTGAGCTTCACTTGTTCGATAGAATTGACGTTTGCCGGGGGGCAGAGGGTGGTGTTGCGGTAAAAATACGTGTAAGTTCTGCTGTAAGTAGTTCGAAAAATCCGATAAGATTTTAGACGAGTTTCACTTCCATTCCTACACGCCGCACATATGCTATTTTCCGGAGGACGCAGCCACCAATTTTTCGAGAAGTGTCCACGAAGAGAAAGTCAAAATCGAAGAAAGGCAACACCAACCGAATTTATTATGCGACCAGGAAGCCGAAAGCACTGCACTGGAGGATAAACTGTGACTAAAACCGACAGTAGTGGAGGAGGCTTTACATTGATTTTCAACCGAAATTGTACCTAATCAATCGTCTTGATGCTGTGACAACGATTGATACGATATTCACTTGTTCATCGCGAAGTTAAAGATGCATCAACTGTAGAAGTCGAAAACCGAATATCGCGAAGGAAAAATCAAGAAGAAAATTAGTACTTATTGGACTATCCAGAAAACTAAGCCACCGATGCTAGTGCTCAATATGTAGTACCTCAAACAACTTTCACCGATGACTGTACTGAACGAAGAGTCACGAGGAGGTAGATCGACAGACACCGATTTTTTTCTGTGTCAATTTGACGGCGTACGTGTACGTCGAACGCGAGCGTCCTGATGGTGATACTCTCTGAACAACAGAGCCGCTGTCTCTAGGTCCTTGTGCTTCATACACCAGACTCAGGTGTAGAGTAGTGCTTCTGCTTGCTTCATCTTGCTAGTACCATGCTTGGCTCCTTTCTTGTGAGCGGAAAAAACAACACATGAAACTTGTCTCTGACACGAAGTCATCAATGATTCTTGAAGGGTCTCTCTCTCTTGCAGTGCATGACGGTGTTGCAACAGCGCTATCCGCGAATTTGCGGTCCGTGCTTCAAATTCAATACATGTCCGACGTCGTGAAGGCTTCGATTACGATGTGGAAAAGAAAAAACTCGCGACATCATGAACTACATGATGCATTCCTTGTGTGTAGTTTATTTCTCAGAGTATGTATCGTATCTTCAGCATCAGCGTGCACACGCACCGGCGTTCTTGGCACGACAAGCGCAAGTGAACCACGTGCCGCCTCAGAACTTGCTGAAGTTTGGATACACCCCGCGCATGAAGGGAAAACAAGTCTTCTCGCTCAAATGCAGCGCGTTGCGCACCATTTTCCATCCGGACGCATCTGGGCCTAGGTACCGGCTTCGTAGACAGTAGATCGGATTCGTATTGAAATACGTGGCGATGGACTTCTGCGAAATGCGCTTTTGGGCAAGTTTCTTTAGAAATTGAGTACTACTATGAGCTGCATGATCTACTTCTCGTCTATCGGGATCTTGTTCAGAAGCAGTGTTGCTGTTCGTCGACGCATTCACATTGTTTCCTGCTGTTGCTACTGCGGGCAGGACCAATTTGGGTCTCGTTCCGGGCGAGAGCAAGTACTGACGGAACAGGTAGGAGGAATAAGTGGACGACGAGAACTTCCTCCCAGCTTGTTGTTCTCCACCCCCGTCGAGGATTATTTGACCGTAGTTGGCCAAGCTGGTGTAGGCCTTGAAATTCCGTATCAGGGTGCGCAAAAGAGACAAATAGCTCACCACATGCAGCACCACCGCAAGCAAGCAAAACCACACGGACCACGGCAGGTTTAGTGCCAAGAGAAAGGACCCTGAGCCGGTTGTCCCGTCTTTGATATTCTGCCTTCCTGGGTTGAAGAAATCGTATTTCAGAAACGTCAGGTAGTCCTCCACGGGGTCGAACGCTTTTGTCCCCCAGTACGCCACGGCGACAGCCAGAATGTATGCACTGCAAACATGTCTGCGTCTGGAAAATGGTTGCTAGATCCACTGTCACGCGCAGGCTTCGCATGGCCTAGAAGGTCTGGAAGAGCAATAAGGAGCGCACCATTACAAATTTTGATGAGGAGGCTCGGGAATTTTAATTCATTGCCAGTGTGCCGCATCAGAAATACACTCGCTAATTGGTGCCCAAAAGTGGGTGACTTTTGCTTCTCACGCCCAGAAGCCAGACATATTTGCAATGCATATAATCCCAGTTGGAACGACGAACCAGTACGCGAAGCTATTCGCCAAACCGATCGTGGGGTAGAATGTGACCGTCGTCTGCTTGAAGAACAGATACCGATCAAGCATATGCATTGCAAAAGTAATATCGCGTTCGCGGGACTAGCACTGATAGGAATTGCGATACAGATTGGCAGGAGCTGAACGTGGCATTTGCAAATGGAATAATTTCTCATGCTCATAATCGTAATCGTATATTTCGCTTGGAAAACAAATAAAAGGTTTTCGTTTTTTTCTGTATGACTGCGATTTTTCGTACCATCGAAGAAGATACGATACTTTTGCACAAGGGATAAATGACGTAAATCAAGACCGAGAAGAGGAACAGCCCAAGCATAATCCGCCACGCGTTCGGGCCGGGAAAGAGAAAGAGGAGGAGGCAAATAGATAGGTTGTTCAGCACATCCGCATAACGCCACGCGATCTCAAAGTCCTTCGCTCGCAAGGCCTCCGTTGCGTCTTTCTGCAAAACGCCGGATCTCGACCGGATAAACCAGAACGAGAGCCAAAACGGGAGGACGTGCTCGAAAACCGGCGCGGCGAGGAAGGGCAGAATCAAATAGCCCGGCATAATCAAAGCGAACAGTTGCTGACCGAGGACTTGGTCGTAGGAGACGAAGGAGCTCCCAGAAGAAGAAGTGCTGCTGCTGCTAAAGATTGTTTCCAAATGCTGAGTCCTTGCGACGTACGCTACCATGGCCAAATCACACACCACGTTGAGCAAGGTTCCGATGAAGCTGAACCCCAAAACCGCCCGGTCCCTGCTGTCGCGGGAGGAAAAGCCCGCTTGTTTCGTTACGCGGTCGATGACGAAGTACAGCAGCGCATTGCCGACGGTGATCAGCAGACCGAGGAGCACGTCTTTCAAGTACGTTTGGTCAACACCCAAACCCGGGATGTTGGGAATCAGTGTGATGTAGAAAATCGCGTACGTAAGGTACAGTGCTGTCCACAAAAACATCGTGAAAAGGACGATTGTGACGCCCAGGAAGATCTTCTGGTAAAAATTGCCCCAGGAAGTCAGGTTTTCCCAATGAAGCAATAACGGGTGCTCGTCATCTTTCGCTTTTCGCAGAGTGATGAAGTCCAATTCGGTGGGTGGTGGTGGTGGGGGTATGTTATCCGTCGAGACAGGGGCGGCATTGGCGCCAAGCGGGGAGCTTGGGTCGGAGGTTGCCTGTGATTTTATTTCCTTCGATTTTGCATCTTGCTAATGCTATCAAAGAGCTTCGAGGTAGCAGAAAAAAAATTCACAACAACGAAAAGCGTCGAGTGCAAGGACGTGATCAGCATGAAGATGAACCTATACCCGACCACCGCCCTCTTGGTGTGACAACGAGCCCTCATGTCCCGTTGCGCTGTATCGCAAGGTCCTGAGCAACCGTGGGCGGCACTGTCTCCCCCCGTACTGCTTTTCGAAGGCGCGGCTGTAAACCAGCGCCCGACCTGGCGCCGTGGTGCAGTCAACAGTGCTGGAATTTATATTGCCGACTGCGGACGACAAAGTAGTGCTAGCGTTGGATCGGTCTACTTCTACTGCTCCAAATGAATTTTGTCTACTGTCGGGCAATTCTGCGGGAAGAGCATCCAGCGGAATTTCCAAAACCGCGTTCTCAATCCGGAGCAACTCTTCGGCGGATGGCTGCGGTTGATGCTGGTGCCCGGGTCGGTGTGAGGCTGATGTAGCTCTTCCAGTTGCTGTTCTTGTGGACGACAAAAACCGTATCCTCGGTAACGAAAACAGCCCTAGCGTTTTTCGAAAAAAGCGCCTTGCTCTTGTTGACATCGTTGTAGCAGTACCTGATGTCTCTTCTTCTGCGTGATGATCAGCCATCTGACGATCTTGAGCTGTCGACGATTTTGACGCCAGAGGCTGTTGCACGACCTCCATACCCGATGAAGGAAGTCGAAACAACGGAGCTGCTCCTGGCGTCCCGAAAAATCCCCCAGCTCCAGATGACACACTTCTCACCAACCACGGCGAATGCAGTCGGTGGAGCAGCAAATTTTCCCCCCTTTTCCACTTTTCGTATTCGCGTTGCTGGTGCAAGCGGTCTGCTAACAAAAGGATCCTTGCTGCGTCCTCCTTCCTCTCAAAAACCACATACGCCTTCCCAGTGTTTTTCAGCGGTAGCGGCTTGTTCTCTCTCAGTCCGACGAACTGCATGAAGAGGTTGTCCAGCATGGCAAGTTGGGACTTTCTTTCAAGCTTCCGCGTCTTCGTCGTTCGTTCGTCGAGCTCGATCAACGTGTCGAACATTTTGGAGGACAGCGCGTCCGTTTGCACCGTGTTGGAAACGAGTTTTATCTTCCTACTTCCCGTAGTCCTGTCTGGCGAGGTGGAGGCAGATGCTGTGTTTTTGCTACTACTCGTGGTTTTATTCGCTTCTTGCTGATTTACAAGTTTTGACGAAGATACTTCTGTCTGTGCCCCCTTTGCTACAGGCGAAAAAGCGACAGCAGCGGCGCCGGTAGACGACAAATCGACCTCGATCGCCCGGTTCGCCGGCGTCCTGCTTTCTGAACTAGTTCCAGCGGAGGTGGAGAAGGCTGGAACACGACCCGCGGCCGCTGCTGCCAGCATATCGGTGGACCGGCTCCTTCCGGGATGTCCGCCGCCCCCCGCGCTCCTTGGCGACTGCACAGGCGAGGACGTGGAACGGTTGAAAAAAGTGCCGGAATGCAGCGACCTGGCGAAGAAACGCCGGGAGGAATCGGCCAAGTGTCGGGAGAAATCCAGCCAATCTAGGCACTCCTCGTACACTTCCTCCTTCTTCGTGTAAAAGTCGTACGCAATGCTAGTCCCGATGATGCGGACGGCGTGAGGTTGAGGTTGTGATGCAGCTGCTGGGGAGCTGTTCTTAGAAGTTCGTGAAGAAGAAGATGTTCTAGTGCCATTTGGCAAGAATTGTGAATCAGCTACACTATGAAGATCTCGTCCCGCGTAATATTGGCCTTCTACCAGCGCTGTCGAATTCATATTCAGCAAGTGCGTCAACTTCTGCTCCAGAAACGCGGACACAACACTCCCGTCGAGCACATGGCGGGGTAGGTTTTCCAAAACGAGGCAGTACTGCGTCGGGGAGTCCTGCGTCTGTTGCAGCTCCACCTGGGTGGAAGAGAAGTTCTGGGTGTTGTAGTTCATCTGCTTGTTCCTGTTCGTCTCGGGTTTGCTGCTAGAAGGATTTTCGTTTTGGTCTACTTCATCATCTTCAAGAGCATTGCCATCCACCGTGCAGCTATTCGTTGCGAGTTTTTCCAATTGCAACGCGTGGAAGATGAGGACGGAAAATGTCAAAACAAAGTACAACAGCCCACAGCAAACAAACATCCGGGAGTGGAACTGCTCGTACTTTTTCTCGACGTTGGGATTGACATTTTTCTTGTTCGCTCCCCCTCCACCACCCATAGCGTTTGCCGGCAGCGTCCACTTACTGGCCTCGTCCTGCAGCCGCTGGATGATGCTTCGGACGGCGACGGCAAGATCGTTGAACTTGTCCTCGAGCACTTCTTCTAATGTCGGCTTGTAGCGGCGGCGATCCCGTCGATAAGGTGGCACACCAGAGAAATCGTCATCGTCGTTGTAGTAGTCATCTGGATCTTCTTCAGTCTCCATACTACCAGCGTTTTCATCTCCCCGGCGACGAAAAA